>JACYXH010000783.1:2852500-2917500 GCA_026745465.1 Lota lota
GTCTCCAGACTGCACTAGCACTCATTAACTTACAAAACGCCGTAAAATAACCCCCCCCCATATTTCTAAGTGTGGAGTATTGACCATTCGACCATGTTCCATTAACAGTCTGACCTTTAAAAATAACACATCTATTTTATTTTCCCTTCATAGTCCTATTTTATGATGCCCTCTACCTGTGTCACAACGCCAGACTCTCAACCAAAGAAGAGTTTTAGTTTTGGGGTGTTTTCTACAGTAAGACTTTTTATTTAATGACAGATTCAAGGGTTTTCCCATGTATTCACACATGGCGGATACGGTTTATTTCAAGCGTACGACTACTTTGCAGTCTTATCTACAAAATCCCAAAGTAGGGTAAACAATGTCCTTACGCAGCATACTTAAAAGCCACCCACGTTCAAAACCACAAAATTGGCCAGTCCTTACCCACTCCTCAAACACGATAGAGTCATCATCATCATCCATAACATTGGGTGCTTAAAACGAACAACGTAGCAAATAAGCGGTGTGTTTTATTTGTTTTTTTACCTCTCTACCACCCCCTCTTGCTCTGCCATTAGTGACTAAGGTTCACGTGTTGATGAGTGCACACACTCCCCGACAACAGGGGGAGTGTTAATCAAAGGTGCCTATTCATTATTTCACATAATGGCTGTGTTTGTGTTGATTTTTTCTTTGTTTGTTTTGCTCTCGCTTTTCACTTCACCCTTCTCGATAAGGAGATGGTTATATTCTTTATTCATTTTTAAAAAGATGGTAAGAAGAGTGGTTCCCCTCCTGAACACGTTAGCTTACCGTTAGCACACCAACCGGAATACCGCCACAACGCACCCATGCAAGCAACTCGTACGTGGGACATCCTTGTGACAATAAACAGGTTGACGGCTCACAAGACCTTAGCGTCGAAGGTGAAGTGTTGTGAAGTTATTCACCTAGCACTAGTGTACGTGTCGTTGTTGCGTTCAGCCTCAGCACAAGCGCAACGCCCCGTACCAGGTGACATGGCGAGCTGCTCCAAGCACAGTTGAACCATTGAGCTGTAAGGTGATGACATTTTCGAAAAGCAATGATTTTATTAGAGCTTTAACCAAGAGATTAGAGAGGTGAGGACAATCCCCAGGACCTTTTTTATTTTTTCCTAATCGAACTGAATCGAATCTGGTGTAATCTCCAGACAGCATCACACAATGGAAAGCAATTTTTGTTTTGTTTTGTTTCTTTTTGTTCTTTTCATTGTCCTTCTCCATATTTACAGTCAGGGTTCTGTATCTACTGAACAGTTTATTCTTACTGTGGCAACCCGGCTCCAGCGCAGCGCCCCAGGCGGCTCAGGGGAGCGGTGGTAGAAGGGGTTAACCGCCGCTCTCCGGCGGATCGCACACCGCAGCACATTAGCGCTGATCCCACTCCCGCGAAATGAAAGGCTCCTGCGACGGAGGAGGAGGGGCGTGTCTCGTTGTGTGGCAGTACGGAGAGCGCAGCCTAACGCGGCGAACAGCGGACACATAGAGACTTTTAACGCGTTGAGGACGTTTTCCCTATTCCCAAGACAGGAGCTGCCCTGGTGTGGGGGGGTGGGGGTGGGGGGGGGGGGGGGTGAGACTACGCTCCCCAGCGACGGCCGTGGATGTACTTGTTTTCTGTTGGGCACGGCCCAACGTTCATTATTTCCTTTAAGTAAAAGTGCCATTGCGCCTTAAAAGGACCGTTGACCTGTGTTCATGGGGGGGGGGGGGGGGGGGGGGGGGGGGGGGGGGGGGGGGGGGGGGGGGGGGGGGGGGGGGGGGAGTGACTTAATGTCACATGTCATGTTTGATCTTAGCGACCACATTTTTCAACCCATATGATTTCATATTAAATAGCGTTCAATGTTGCAAGAATGTAAAAAGGGACGTCAAACCATGTGTCATAATTTTCACCCTGAATGTGTCTTTCACGGCAGTTTGCAAGACACCAAGAGCAGCCATCTCACACACACACACACACACACACACACACACACACACACACCACATCTATCTTCTACGAAATGTTGGTACAAAACATTTATCACACCTGCCTGTGGGGGTTATTCCACAAATGTCACCGCCCTAAATTGACACACCTTGTTCGACTGCAATCTTTTTGGACCTCTCCCTCCGTGTTGCTTTTTTTTAATGGTGGCTCTGTGGACAGCGGTGACGGATGCAGACCTTACCGGGCTCTGACAGGCCAACACATGCCTGCTTTGGGCGGCCCTTGGCGGGGCCGCCGCGACCGTGTGCAAGCTAGCCGCTAGCTCTCGTTTTTCCCGGCGCTAGTGACGAGGGGAGGCTAAATTGAATGATGTCTGAGTCAGGTGAAGCCAGCGGGGCCGAGGTCAGAACCTTACTCTACGCCCCCCCCCCTTTCCTCTCTCCCCTTGCTCTTCCTCTCCATTTATCTCCGGTCGGACGACGATTTGTCACTAAATGCAGAGAAAAGAGCCAGCGAGGTGGAGGTGGATGTCTGGAACGGACATCATCAGGCAACGGATGTGGGTTTGGGCCAGAGTGTCCTGCTTCAAGGGGTGGAGGGCGGTGCTGGTAGAGGAGGGAAGTCTCTGGAAAATATACACTATGAACAAAAGCCGATCCATCAAGTGTTTCAGTCATCAATCCCGCTGAGATAGTGCAACATTTTTATCCCACCCCATACTTTGTTGATATTTCTGCTTCTGAAATGTACCCTGGAGGGAACAGTTAATGGCTTGAGGTGCAAACGTTCTGCAGTAACGGCATATGTTCTGCATTCTGTTTGCGTGGGAATGGAGTTGCATTCTAACACGTGTAGGAATGAGCTAGTGTTAGCTTTTATCTCTGCCGGAGATCACAATGGCAAGTGCAATTTTTTTATGTAAAAGGTAATCAAGAGTGACTAGTCCTAAGCGTGAAGATATCAAGCACCACCAAAAAGAGAACAACTATTAAAACAATCTATTAATTGTAAATATATCTGTAAAAATATTTTCGAGGTGTTTCAAACTTGTTATTACCAGCTGATAAAACTTGAATTGATCCTCTCCTAAATTACAGTTGGGGGAAATTATGTATTTGTGTCATTTCTGCTTATTGCAGCCGGTATTTTGACAGGTTATGTTTAGGTGCTGTCTGGGGGGAAATGTAGAAAGGCTGCTAAATTAAACCTTCATGCAGCTGGCAGCTAGCACTGAGTAGGTAAAGTTCTCTGTGTATTGTCCATTTATCAGTTGATGGTGTAGACATAGTAATTGGTAGGCAAGCTGCAGAGACTTCTCCAGGTATGGATTAACACGTTTGGCTCAACCTGTTCCTAATAATTAATCCCTGTTCTCTGAACCCATTGATCCTGGTGCTAAAAACAGAACAATAAAAACACACAGAGCACTCTACTCGCGGGCGGCTAATTTGCAGCAAGTGCACTTAGCACTTTTGTTGTTGTTGCTAATGGCTAAATGGTCTATGCATTGCCCGTCTCTGCTGCTCTCGTGGTTTTTTTCGACGTTTTTTAACGATGTGACAATTGTCTTTTGCCGACTTCCTTTCTGTATTTTTTTCTATTCAACCACAACTTTAACTTCACAAGTATCCACAGGTTGACAGCTACCAGTGCAGATCGTGTGCCACAACGCTTGCTGGAATTAATTGGGTTCTTGACAAGGCACTTCCGGGAGACGGCAGACAACCACCTCCACCCATTAGCACAGTAAAACAATCCCTGAAGACGCCAATTGACCTGATATTTACTTCCACTCCCCTCCGAACAAACAAACTGGAGACAGTGGGCACTAATAATGTGGAAATCAGTTCATAATTATGTTTCGTTTTCATTTTAATTACGGTTCTGTGCGGGCGACTACAACAGTTTAGCTTCGCGTGCAGCACATCTACCAGGTTGTCAATGTCTTCCAGGGAACTTCCCAATAGACACATGAGGACTTTCTAAACACCACATTCTCCGGAGTAAGAGGCCAAGTCTTTTTCTCCTTCCTTCCTTTGTAATAGAAGATATGATTTGCCTGTTATCCTATGCCCAACGGGCCGATTGTGAAAACTGATATGTTGCTTGCTAATAGCAAATCCTTAGGTAACACAACACAATTAATTTCCTCTGTTTGAGTGCTTTAGCCATCCTAAAAACGGACTTAATTCACTGTTGTCTATTCAAGCGTTCTGTCTGTGGGGTGAACCACCTCTGTACCTGTATTTGCTAATCATTCCCCAGATGTGCGCTTCTGCACTATCACATATGTGTCGGCTACAAAACAAGTTGAGACAAAATTTGCCGTCGGGCAAAAGCTAGGCTTGTGTGTAGCTTTTTTCAGGGACTATTAGAAAAACAACTGGTCGATATTGAGTCGAAACACTGGCTACTAAACTTCGATCCAGGAAGAAAGGAAGTCCGTGGCGTGTATTCGCTCCACCCTGCTGATTCGACTCATTAGGTGTTCCTTTAGGGCTAATTCCAACTGTCCTCTTGAAAATACTTGCTCGGACCTATATAGGACTCGTATATGTTTCAGAGTGGGAAAGTTTCAGCTCTCCCCAAGCAGAGAGTAAAGAGTTTAGAACCTCATTAACCTCTCCGTTTTTATCGTGTTTGACACGACACGTTCTCACTTTCAGACGCACCGAAACAGAAGCCAGTGTCAGCCCCATTAAATTCACAGCTGGTTCTTATACTCGCTACATCCCCCCCCCCCCCCCCCCCCCAAAATAAAAGTCACACTTTTTACTGCACCAATGCGACTTTTGCGACGTTCCCCCCTTTCAACGCATGCTCGGGTTCAGCTCGCTGTGGTAAACCCGGCAGCAAGATTCAGATGGAGGCTTACAGTCCAGACACGTAGCTGTCGCATCTTTTTGCTTACTGCATTCAAAGCTGGGGTTTTTTTTGGCCTTTTTTTACTATGGCTGAAAAACACTTGAGGGAATGATATGTCCCTCCCCAACGTGATTCCTTTCCCATTTTTCCTCCCCTATGCCTCCAATCTCACCTAGTGCTTTCATCTCTCTCTCTCTGACTTTTTTTTCCTTCCTCTCTAACTGTGTCTCTCTCTCTCTCTCTCAATATGATTCTCACCCCTGCTCTCTTTCCTTAAAATGGCCTTCAAATCAACAGCCACATATTGAAAGAAACATTAATGCATTCATAGACACTCACTCATTCTCTCTCTCTCTCTCCCACATGCACACACGCACACTGAAATGGTCCACCATTATAACCCTTTCCACGGTATTTTCCAGTGCTGGGTCTGATAAGTTGTCTTTCAAAGCAACGTTCTCTCGTCTGTCTGTCAACAAAAATTCAGACACAGTGGTTGGCGTTCCTTACGGCCACAGTGAGCGTCAATGGATGAGCAAGGTCACACTGCACACACTCTGTAAACAGTCCATAGTCCACTAGAACTCCTACGAGTTATCCCTGTCTCTGAGGGGATTCAACGTTGGCAATTAGAGGTGGAAGGTTTTTCAGTGCGTTATAACAAAGTAAAAGCTCTTTTGTATCCTATATATATACAATATATCCATATATATATATATATATATATATATATATATATATATATATATATATATATATAATGGTTATTTATATTCATACTGTGTCTTTCACAAAAATGACAGTGCTAAATGGTCGACCCTTGCCTTGTGGTCGGAATATCATTGCCCAGATAGACCCGGTGTGTGGTATACTGCGCATTTGATATGTAAGAAACACATTGTCATTGACTTATAATGACATAATATGCCCTCTATCGCTATTTCCTTGGAAACCCGGAAAGAAAACCACCCTCTGCGTCAAAGCTCTAGGTAGCTTTCAGGGTAATTATAGACTTAGTATGAGATCATTAAGGAAATCAATTGATCATTTGATAATGGCTGCTATTGGGAGGGGGATCCTGTGGGAGGGGGCTAGAAGATTAGCTGGAATCTAGATTGAAATCTAACTCTGCGCCTCTCAATGTGTGTGAGAGAGAGAGAGAGAGAGAGACAGACAGACAGACAGACAGACAGACAGACAGACAGACAGACAGACAGAGAGAGAGAGAGAGAGAGAGAGAGACAGTAGACAGATATATTACACATATAAATTGTATTGACTAATCATTTAGCAGACACTTTTGTCCACAGTGAATTACAGTGCATGTTTTTAGATCAATGTCGTTAGGAGCAGGTAGGGTTAGGGGCGATCTTGTTCAAAGATGCCTACAGGTATGGCTGCGGACATTGGTGGTCAAACCCAGAATCTTTTGGCTGGAACACCCTAACCACTCGACCAGTGTCTCCCAACCTTGGGGTCAGGACCCCACTTGAGGTCGCCTGATATGCATATGGAGAGACTTCTTCAAAGTCATGGTTTTGATTAAAAATGTTTAATTAAAACAGAGTTCAAAAGATTTGAAAGGTCTCTTAAAGCCCACTATAATCACAGAGACTCATGATTCATACTACGACCCAAAAAGGACGGGAACCACTGCACTAGATTATTCTGCACTGTTTATTTTACAATCATTATTTAACTACAATGCTATTACTACAATAATATTAATGGGGCAAGAATATGATTTATTTAACCCATAATGTGATCCACAGCCTGATTTGTATTGACCACACTTGATTTGCTCGCACTAGCTAGAAACAGCTATCAATGCACATATATATACATCACACTACAGGGCCTGTACTGTATAGAGCCTACGTCAAGATAGATGTGGTCTTGATTTAGATTTACAATTATAGGTTGTCATGGTGATGGTGATGGTGGTTGGGGGGGTTCTGACTGTGACTGTGGAGTGGACTGCGCTTAAAGAAGCCATGAGGCATGTAATCATTCACACCGCTATGCATGAAATGCTTTATTATTCATGTTATTGTAGTCTTGATTATGAAAACAAACTGCCATGGTCAGTAAATTGGTATGCGATGCAACAACCTCCTTCATCTTGATTTCTGTTTATCCCTTTTGTTCATATCCCTACCTCTCTTCTTCTTCCTCCTCTTCCTCCATTGACACCTTGTCTTCCTATCAAACGACATTGGACACCTCATGAATATGTACCGTGATCTTACTTGAGGCTCTGCAAAAGAAAAGAAAAAAAATGTGATAAAGAAATAAACATCTCAATTCCCTTAAAAGAAAAGTGAGGCTGTGTCTGTGTGAGTGTATGTTGTGTATGGAATGTGTGTGTGTGTGTGTGTGTGTGTGTGTTCTCCCCTACATTAGTGTCAGGGAAGAGCTACTTCCACCTTCTGTTAAGTGGCTTTATTTCATGTCTAGGGACAAATTCTTCGGTTGGCGTGCGAATGGTCGTTGGGATTTTATTTTGTAGGTGTTTACATGAGGTCAGCGCCGAGATGGAACGGGTTTTGTAGTTTCGCACCAAAACTTTTAACTTGAAAGCAAGCACGTAGGGATAAAAGTTGGAAGAAATAAATTAGCTTGATTCATGGCCTTTCATTTTCTGATGAGACGTCCCGCGTTGTTGGATAAATTAGACTTAGATGAGAGGCAAAGAACAAAATACAACTTAAAAACAATCTCAAAATGAACTTGCCTTTGTGATTGATGCTGGCAAGTTCAGATATTTATTTCGCTCACTTAAAGGCCCCCAAACCCTCTTAACCCCCCCCCCCCTTCCCCACTTTCTTATCACACCAAATTAAGAAACGGAGATGGAGTTGGTTATTCCTGTTAAATAAATATAAAATAGCTTGATCTTGAACTTCAATATTGCTGAGGTACAACAGCGTCTGCCTCTATATTGTTCTGTTGTGGAGAGTATAGGCAGTTTATTGCCTTGGTGTGATTTATATACAACTTTTGATTTAGTCCAAATGGAAGATTTTGCTTCGCCTTCCAACTTCCCCAACTTCCCTCCTAAAATGTGTCTGTGTTAAACTTTTTTTAATCTTTATTCATTATCTTCTAAATCGCTATTTGTTCAGTTTCCATCAACTGTTGCTACGTAATTCCGCTCCAGGGGGTTTTCAGGTTTTGCCTCTTGTGTGGATGAGATGTGTGTTGGACCGCAGTGACTTCACCAGCAGCATTCTGTTGTCTTCGCGCTTCTCAAGTTGGCCCTCCCATCCAAGTGAGGAATTTTGAATTTGGCCTTTTAGTAATTCAGGAAGGTTAGCAGTCAGTGCAACTGTGGGAGGTATCCAACTTTGAACGTTGTTCTTGTATGTTTTGTATTTTTTGAGCGTGGCTTCGAGGGTTAACTCGACCTCCTGCCGTATTGAACGCTAGACCCTGGTTGTATTTTAAAAAGGCTTGATTTCCTCCATGTTCTAGTTCTTTCATGTATTTTAGTAACAAATCAATTGTTTTCCCACTTTCCAGGCATTAAGTCAGATTCCAGGAAGCATTGCTTCTCTGGCTCACGTTCTGCCTTCTTCAGGAAGTTGAAGGAGATTTAAGATATCTAACTTTACTCAGGGAGTTTACTAAAAAACATTGTTTACCATTATTACATTATTCATGAGCATCTGAATTGAAACCTAGCCTAACCGTTAATGTCACACAACTGCCAAAAACGGACAAACTCAGCTTCACTTCACAACTTCTTCATCCTGCTATCAACATATGTTTGATTAAAGGTCGAGACACCCCTGTGTAATTGTGCTGGGCTTAGACCTACAGAACCACGGCAACAATAAAGAAAGGTCCTGGCGACTACCATTTTAGCCACACAGACAGCCTATAATGATCTCTGAATTCAGAGCGGCCTTTCATTTAGCTAACCATGCGCAATCAGCAGGTAATGGACGCTAACAAAGAGCGGGAACAACCCCCCCCCCCCCCCCCCCCCCCCCCCGATCTCCTTGATTAGCAAGCCAAAGCTGGTCCACCGGCGGCTGATTCCAGTGTGTGAGGACGTTTTTTATGTGACTGTAGATCAACAAACCATACATACATAACTCAGGCTATTATGAGCCTCGATAGATGTGCTGTAACTCGTTATAACCGGCTTGCTCTCCAAGCCTCGTCCGCGGAGATAAACCAAACACATTTGATTTACAACGGCTGCATTGGTGGTCTCCGTTTTGGACGAGCTTCCACTCAATGTTTATGAGCCAGGAATAATAGACGATACGATGCCACCTGCACACGGTGCCACAGCGCCGTGACACAAACTTAAAAGAATAAACTGTTGAGTGAACCAGCACAACAAAGTGGTGGGTGGGCAGGTCAACTGATTGAATCGGTGTCATCTCTGGCTCCATCTCGCCATGCCAAACGAGAGGTTTAATACACCTCAAGAATATGGGGCCAAGTAAGCAACTCTTACTTGGGCCAATTGTTGTCACCATGGTAACTTGTAGGGTAACTACTCAGCCACCCTGCTGTGGATCAAAGTGTTTTGAAGAAGTCCGAGACACAAGAAGTCGCTGTCAAGAATCCAGAAGGTGCCACGTTTGAATCTCCCCAGTTCTTCTGCCTAATTATGCAGCAAGCTTCAAAATGCTGAGGCTTATATCAGTTGAGGTCGGGAGAAAAAACAAGAGCAAGATGTACTGTCAATAGTTTGAAAGAGAGTGGAGGAGTGTCCTGGGAGGATGGGGGGAGGGGGGGGGGGGGGTCAGGGGTTAGTGTGATAACGGGCGCCCTGCATTTAAAAAAGATACGTCCGTCCTGCCAATCAAACGCACCGGGGGGCACCAGTCAGACCCTGGAGGGTGAAACTCCTCGTGTTATCTCTTCTCAGGCGCTTCTCAGATGAGGACACGTATTTGTGGGGACCGCTGTGTGCTGTGCATATAAAGACTTCCGCATTGTGTAGTGTGTGTGTGTGTGTGTGTGTGTGTGTGTGTGTGTGTGTGTGGTGTGTGTGTGTGTGTGTGTGTGTTGGAGTGTTGGCATGACGTGAGATAGTGAGAGATTGTGTTTCTGTGTGTGTTTGTGTGAGAGAAGGCCAAGGGTGTGTGTGCAGGTGAAGTGCAGTGACTGTGCGTGTTTGTGCGTGTGTGTGTGAAAACAGACACTCTTTTTACGGATAAAGACAATCAGACATGGCATACACACTGTGCATCAGTGTACCACCACATACATGCAGGTGCACACACATGTGCGTGCGTGTGTGTGTGTGTGTGTGTGTGTATAAAGCCCAATCTGTTTCTAGCGAGTTGACGTATGTAAAATATTTCACGGTGGAAAACATTACAGTGATAACCATCGACTCATACTGTGTCTGTGTTATCTTCTGCGGTGTTCTCCTGCGTGGCAGAATCCCTACATTAGAAATAACCACAGGCCTATCCCAGTGACAGACACAGGCTATATCTGCTCATTGATTCCGCCAACGCTGTGTTTTTCCCTTAACAGGGATAGGTAGCGGCCAACTGGAACAGATGGCCGATATACTAACGCAAGACACATAAACGCATAAACACGTAAACACATGAACACAGTCACCAGAGATTAGGACACTTAATAGAACTGTCTATCAAGGTAGATTAATGAAGGATTAGAATATTCAAAATCTAATCTGCTCATCGAGCTAGGTGGCTTGTGCATCGCAAGCTCCGAATGAGAGCGGGAAATTCTGGAAAAGAGACATTTTGACGGATATTCACGTCACGTGATGATCACGTAATATATATATATATCTATATATATAGATATATATACACATAGTATATATATGTATATTCATGTGTGTAAGACTGAGACTGTGTGATCTTTTGATCGGCCCCCCACTTTGTTTGCCTTGTACCATGCAGGGGTTCGCATATCTAACACAAACACATCGAACGTACAATGAAGGACAGGATCGCTGCAGGGCCTCGCCGCTCTGGACCGGGGCCGCTCTGGACCGGGGCCGCTCTGGACCGGGGCCGCTCTGGACCGGGGCCGCTCTGGACCGGGGCCGCTCTGGACCGGGGCCGCTCTGGACCGGGGCCGCTCTGGACCGGGGCCGCTCTGTCTGGTCCACCTCCTTCGTTTGTTTCCCCCGTGGTCCAGTTGCTGCCGAGTTGTATTACAGAAGACAGGATGTTTAGTAATAATAAATAAGTAGCTCGCACCTGACACCAATTCAACTGTCGTCTCGCTGGATGCCGAGAGCCACGCCCCCTCCGCTCTCTCCCCAGACAGCGCTAAAACCACACACCCCCTCCACATCATGTGTAGGCCAAGATATGAAAAGGGCCTATTTTTTGGGGGGGGGGGGATTGTTACAGCTTTTATTAGCATGGTGACCTGGGGTCCAGACCTTCTGAGTGCAGATCTTTTTAGGACTTGTTATATTACATCAAGCTCTGATTAGGCCTGGGCTCCATGATCAAATGCAATATTTTAATTTAAATAATCGACTTCAACTGAAAACGGAGATCTTTTTGAGTTAGCGCAAAAGCTAGCTTGCAACAGACATTTAAAAGTGCACACATATTTGCAAGTGGGTCCACATTGCCATCCATCCTTGTTTTCATTGGCTGTGATAGTGGCACACATGGTGACATGTCAAATGGATGTTTGTTCTTTATTATTTCTTTATTGTAATCGACTATGCCTTCCGACCATGGCCCTGTGTCAACTCCACGTGAATTGTCACGCCCTGGGAAGATTGTAATCAGATGAAAATACATCTGGGCCTGAAGATGACTATCTGAGGTGGAGCTTGTGTGTGTGTGTGTGTGTGTGTGTGGGTGTGGGTGTGGGTGTGTGTGAGTGAGATAAAGGGCTGGAGAGGTGGATAGAAAGATGGAAAGACAACGAGAGAGAGAGATGTGAAGGGAAAGCTAGAAGAAGTGAAAGAGGACGAGCGAGATGCAAAGAACGAGGGAGTTGGAAACAGACGCTGGACGGAGTGGAGAGATAAAGATATATGGAGAGAGAAACGGTGATGGATGGAAAGAGGGAAAGAGAGATAGATATGTGAGCAGTATTTATGATCTCAGTCATGATTACAAACTTCCATTGGCTTTTTTTCCATTTAAGTTTTCTGATAAGCCTCCTACTTTCGTGGTGTGTGTGAATGTGTGTGTGTGAATGTGTGTGTGTGTGTGTGTGTGTGTGTGTGTGTTCATTCGTGTGTGTGCACATAAACATTTGCAACACAAGCTTACATTCAATACTGATGTGTTTTCAACATTGCCTTACTGTTGCCATAGTACAGGGCTGAAAAAAAAAAAACTAGTAATCACACTTAAGCCCCTTCATCTGAACATAAAAAGCAACACTAAATACCCTTACAGCTTTGGTAGGGTTATTATTTGGAGAAACCACGCAGAGTAAGCACATTTTTGAACTTATCGAATGGAATAAATACCACCCCTTCTTTCTGACCTCCCTCTAAAGCCACTCACCATAAACACGTGACGACAAGCAATAGATCTGCCTGGCCTTGTGGGAGTCTCTGGTCCTGCACAGAGAGTGCACAGCCAGAGTGGACTCAGGTAGCTTGGTCGGTGGGTAGACAGACAGGTTAGCCATCCAATAATTTCATTCGGGTCGAATTAAATCATTGGATGGGCTTATTACAGGCCTGCGACAGCCACAGATACTCTTGTTTTGTCAAAGCATTTCATTTATTGATTGCTCTGTCATGATATAAAGACAATTTCCAGAAAAATGCTTCTGAAATAAATTGCCTACACAAGCTATGATACTGTACATAAAGTGTGTTTATTCAGAATATGCTAATCTAACCTACAAAATTGGGTAGTCAGTTCATACATTTCTACATAGGCCTGTGTTATCCTTCATGTATTCGTTTTTTTAATAAATCACTTCACCTCTAAAGAGAAATTCGAAACAGATTTCAATAATGTGGCAGATTGAAAGACATTTAATTTTTTAACATTGAACCTGTAAAGATCTGCTACAAGTCCTCTTATTCTGCATTTTATTATTCAAATTAGCAATCACAATAAATTGCCTCATCCATGAATCAATCTAGCAACAACTGATCACGTTATTAACAATCAACAGAAATGGCCTGATTTATTTACATCAAGCAACAACTGATCAAGTTATTAACAATCAACGGAAATGGCCTGATATATAAATAAATCAAGCAACAAGTGATGTTGTTATTAACATTGAACAGAAATGAACTGACGTATGAATACATCAAGCAACAAGCACATCTTCTCAGAAACACTCTTCATCCAATAATCGTACAACATGCATAACAATGATACATCTCAGCGATATGTTGACTCGTCACCAGCAACTCATACTTATCCAAAAGGGTTTCCAATACATCTGTTGCAAGGGCTTTGACTCTTCCGATCGTTGTTTTGTCAGACATTGGTATTTTGGTATTTGGTATTTTTTGGATAGGCAAAATGATGTTCTTCTTCACCGTATCATCTTCACTACATCTTCAAGGAAAGCTAGCATGCAGTCTCTCACTTTTTCAGAATCTGTGAAGGGTTGCTTTATTTTATACTGAGTCCACGCAACACAGATGAAGGCTATGGTACTCCTATCTTTTTCCTAACATAAGCAGGCCATTATTGCTATTCTCAGAGAGGTTCTGCCCTTGGATTCACCTAGCATCTCAACCCATCGGATATTTTCCATTGAAGTTTGACTGATATGTGATGCAGTGCCTTCTCAGATTGTATTATTTTGTTAGAAGAATACAATCTAGCCTTGTTGCAGATAAAACATATGGCCTTTGGTCGCACATTACTAGATAGATACTCGTTGAATGGTTGATTTTCATTGTGTACCTTTGGGTTTCTTAATGTGGAAAACGACAGTTTAGAAATCTAACATGTCTTTGACCAATTGAGTAGGCCTGCCATAGTTTTAATGCTAGTAGACAGGTCATTCAGTTCAGACTATTTACCATGAATGCGTGACATCACAAATGACAGCTAGGGGCTCTTTGGAGCATGTGAGCATGCAGTGGCCTGCTATGATGAGATAAGAGACCACACACACACACACACACACCTTGCACACTCACCGTGCACACTCCCATTCCCACATGCATACTGACAAGTTACATTCATGCAGTACGACTTGAATTCAATGGTCAGCATATATAATTTAAGATTATTTACATGCATATAAAGACAAACATATACATATGCACACACACACACACACACACCTATTTGCATCCTCCATCCTTCATTTCTGATACAATCGTTTTCCACGGGGTACTGTCACTGCTCACTTCAGCGAACCCAACACACCATCTCCCAGAATCCCTTGTGGTTTGATTAGCAGCCAGGGCTTGGGCGGCCATGTTGGAGCAACTGACATTATCCAAGTACTCTGACATCTTGGCTCCGAGGAGACGAAGGTGAGCATAACGGCACCTTGCTTGAGGAGATGGAGATGCGTAATGATAACTATAAAGTCGAGTTTTGAGTTTCATTACGTTCTTTTTGAGTTTTTACTAACCTTTTTATCTTGTTTCAGTAACCTCCTCTAACAACCTCTTCTTCTTACTTAAACCTAATTCAAGTATGTATTCTATTTTGTGGAAGTATTTATTTTATATATCTTTATATATTTTTGCTGGCCTCTTTTTATTAGTATTATTTTATTTTAGATTGTTCTAATTTTTTGTATTTTCAGCTAAACTGAACGAAGGTTAAAAGGGTTTGTGCTTGAGCTGGTTGCACATTTTGGTTTTGTTGAACTTTTAGGTCGTATACATGAATTATATTATAAGGGCTTTAACATGATGATGTTTGAGCTTATAATCCAATCATGAAAAAGTAGCGTAGGCACACATACTGATCTGCCTTTATCTCTCTACAGTGTGTATACATTTACACACACACACACACACACACACACACCTGTTCAGGTGCCCTTCCTAGTCACCCTCCAGGTAAAATCAGAGAAGAGGTGGCGATAACAGCATTCGCCTGGCCTACAGCTGCTCATCAATATGTAAGGCTTAGACATACACACACACACACACACACAACATAGAACTGCTCCTATCGACCAAAACAACAGCAACCCCCCCCCCCCCCCCCCCATCATCATTCCCCAGCTCCCACCTCCTGCCTCGGGGGGGACAGTGGTGGCAGATGTCTCCGGTTCGGTACAGTGCAGACTTCCCAGAATCCCGCTTGTCTTGATGAGCAGACCCTCTTTCCTTAGCCTCCCCCCCCCCACCACCTGAACATCCTTAAACCTTGCCCCATACCCCCCCCCCCCCCCCCCCCCCCCGCTACCACACAACGCCACATTCACAACCACCAGCGTTCACAAGAAAACAAAACAGGGAGGCCATGACCAATCACCCCCCCTCGCCATCCCTCTCCCCCCCCCCCCCCCCCAATGCGCTCACCCATCCCTCGCCACCCTTCTCCCCCCCTCGCTTCATTGTTGGTTGTAAGCTGATGCTAAAGAACACAACAGGGAGCCACTTAACACGGTGAGATGAGTAGGGGAAAAAAACTTCATTTTAGAAGAGAGAGAGAGATTGATTGATTGAAAGTTTGTGAAGCCGTGTTCATTATAGATGCATGTAACTGACACCAATAGGAGAGTCAGAAAGAGTTATTGATTTGTCTAACCCACGGATCTTATGCTCACCGCAGCCGGTATCAATCTTAAACCCAATTTGCGGCTTGTGTTTTAACCGGCTAATTTGTTTTGATTAGCAGAGCTTATGGAGGAATTGATTTAAATAAATTGCCATAATATGGGATTTTACGCTGAAGACCCAGGAATCAAATCCTTGTAATTAACGTTTTGTTGTTATTTTTTAGTTCACATTTTTCACATTCTTTATACAATTAAATTTTTGTCAGTATATGTATGTCAGTTATTTTGAGCATATATTGCTTAACGTGATATTGTAGCGGTCAGAACTCTGTATTTACCAAGGGCAAAGGTTATATTCAATTCAAATCCAGCTGGATTGATAGTGACCATTAGGAATTTTTGAAGTCATTGTCATGTTAATGTAGCCTTAAGCCCTTAAATGCAAGAGACATAATAGTCTCGTTGTTAGTGTGTGAGACATCCCGATGTCCCCAGTCTTTCCTGTACCCGTAGGCGTCCCTGAGCAAGATGCTCCTCAACCCCCTAGTAGTTAATTAAATAAAACAAAAAACATCTGGTTCCAGAGTATTTCTAAGTATTTATATGGTAGAACACACAAGAAGCATGTTTAAACACATACGCCCTGTGGTAAATGTTCACTTATTCCACTCAGAGAACTGGCATTATTTCTTTTCAATTTAAACCCCCTCCCTCTACTTAAATAATGCTGTTCATCCGTTCAAAAGATAATTGCATATAATTGGCTTTTCATAGTTGAGTGACCTTGTGGACTGTTTTTATATCAAAACAATAGACAGCTATAGGGGAAAAGTAGCATGAAAGGAAGGTGTGTGTGTGTGTGTGTGTGTGTTTAAAACATCTGTGCCATTGTTTTGAACATTGTTTACTTGATTTCTTACAATCAAACTGCAGACACGCTATATTTACATTTAGCAGACGCTTTCAGCCAAAGCGACTTGCAATTGTGGCAGAGAATAAACAAAGCTTGCAATCAAAATTGAAGTAATGACAAATATTGGAAGTGCCGCGTGAGAAGTTTCTAATAAGAAACTTCTGGAACGAGTTTAGAGTAGCTAAAGGCTTTTTGGGCTTTTGAAAATATCCTGTATAATAATCAGACCACAATGATATAATATATAGACCTATTGCTCACACTAAGGTCATCTGTTTCAGCAGGAAACTATCAATGTCCTTTCGTGTCATTTTCAGCTTCACATTAAAACAGTGGAACAAAAAAACCTCCTGATTAATTGTCCTCCGCGGGAATCTCCGCTTGGGTCGAGGCACCTCTCCTCCTTGACCTTCTCCTTACCCCCCCCCCCCCCCCCCATCCTTCGGAGAAGCTTGAGTAAGAACGTGATGACCAGCAGCTCTCGTAGCTCTGTCCTGAAGAGGGGCCGTGGAAAGAGCACCACGACCTCCAAGCAGGCTCTGCCCTGTTGGTTTTCCACTAGCACGACGGCCTAGCTCCTCGGATGTATCACAGTGGGAAGGTGTATGCCTCCACTACAGCTCCATCACTAACCTAACGCAGATCACCAGACACGAAGGCTCTGCTTGGAACCTCTCACGTGGGCGGTTTAGACGGTCACCACCGATTGGCTGAAAGCATGATTATGTAGGTGACGCAGAGAACTTAAGCTGATTTAAAAAACAAAGTAGTTCGTAGTGCAGAGTGCGTGAGTCCAGGGACGTGGGCACCATTTTGATTAGTCACCTTGCATGCCACCCCTACTAAATCAGACATATACTGTCAATAAAAGAAGTACATTTTGTACATTTTGTCGAAATTCTTCGCACCGCTTTGCAAAGACTGGGTGTTCTAGTGGCCACCCCCTGTGTTATTCTGTGCCACTCCTCGATCATGCCCTCTAAATAAGTCCTGACCGCAGCCACCGCACACATGTCCCACCGATGTTCTCAGGGTTGTGCAGCGCTACAATCATTGGTGTGTTGTGGGGGGTGGGTGGGGGGGGGGGGGGGGGGGGGGGGGGGGTGTTGGGTTCATTGTCAGTCGACACATCAACGTTCATTATGAAGTGTCTCAACAAAATGGCATGCAGACAGGTACCCTCGTCTTTTAATTGCAACAGGGAAATCAAACACACATCAAGCGTTTAAAGTCTCTTGAGCCGCGCTTTAACATCTATCCACCTCTTCTCCATCCCCAATACACACAACAAACACAGCTCCCCAACACATGCTCGCTCAGCGCGTCTGTTGATGTGTGTGTGTGTGTGTGTGTGTTGGTGTGTGTGCGTGTGCGTTCTTGGGATTCTTGAGCCCCTAATCCAGTTTACCTTCCTAGCATCTCCGTGGAGATGAGCTGATCCAGCATACGGCTGACTGGAAGCCCCAGGACCGCACAGGTAAAGCTGCTTGGAGAAGCAGTACAGGCTTGATAACAGACTTTGAACAACACAGTCACTATCATTTATTTTAGCTGTGGCTGCTATGGGGATACTAGTCCTTTTCAACCCATGCTCTTAGGGGGGAAAGGCACAACTAATTTATTCAGCTTTTCCTAAGATACTCAAGTCCTTGAGATATGGATGCGTTTAAATACGACTCCCTTTCCTCACATACATTTTTTTTTTTTGGTCACATTTAAAGTTTTTAGAGAGGATTAAAAGGGCACAGCTAACTTTCAGAAGATTGATCAAACGGGGAGGTTTATTTCCTTTGACATGGGATTTCTTTAGAGTTTACCCTGCGAAGATCATTCGCTCAGTGAACCGCGGCCCCCCTCTTAATGTAATTACTGGATTCTCTTACTTGGCTTTATAACCTTGTTAGAAGAAAGAATACATCCCCCCTTCCTCAATTCACTCAGCCGGGTAGGAGCTCTACATATTAGCGAGATATTATAATAAAAACGCACACAAAGGCCCGAGTAATTGCTTAGGCTGGAATAGCGAAGAGAGAAGGAGTAGAGTAGGGTGCTCATTAAAGGGGAGGGGAAGGGGTCAAAAGAATGAGTGAGAGAGAGAGAGAGAGAGAGAGAGACCAACAAAAGAACAGAAAGGGTGGAAGAATATCAGGGACGGGAGTATAGAATGCTAAACGGAACGGCAGCACGCCAATATGGCTGCCGTCATGGTGGGGAGACACCGAAGCCTGTTGCCATGCCAACCAGAGAGAGAGCTGAGCGGAAGCGGCTCAATTTGCACCCTTAAAGCAGTTAGACACTGAGGAGAAAAACAGTTAGCATCTGTCTGCTGTCTTGTCATTATATTCTCCCCATTAGTGTTGTGTTTTTGAGGCCAGACGCGAAAAAAATGGCCTTGTCATAAAATATGTTTTTCAACTTTACTCAATATTTGGAGGTGGTTATTTTTCTATTCTTTCTGCTTCCCTGGATTTTGCTGAGACAGATGTTGTCGCCGTTGGCATTAGCGAACGAAAAAAGAAAAAAACTGTAGGCTTATATTTTGTGCTGTCCAATCATACGTGAAATATTGTTTTATGAGCGCAGCACTGCCATTTCACCCAACAACAAACCTACTTTGTGTTTAACATTGTCAAACTGTTTGTTCACAAGGTTCAGTGGTGTTCAATTTTCTCGTGATCAACTACTCTGTCAGCCCAACTTGCCTGTCTTTCTGTTCTGTAACTTTGGAGGCCTTTGTTCTGAGTTTGACAGGACAATTTTTTATAATTGTGTCTGTTGCTGAACAGTTGTTAAAAGAAACGTGTTGCGAAAATATAAAAAAGGGGGTTAGGGATTGAGAACAATAACAATTTATAGTGTGCGATTTTTTAAATGGCCATTGTAACGTCACACCAAGTTACTGCTTGACTACTATGTGACTTAACGCTACCATATATTTCCCTTAATGTTCAATTCCAATACCCCAATGTTTTCTGGGGATTTTATTTCAACACACGTTTGGCGCAAATGTACTCAGTATATCGTCCAGTGTCGGTCAGTATTCGAAAATATAGCGGTTAGCATCTTGAAAATATTAGGCAGAGTGTTGTCCCCTAAGGCACAATTCAGAAAAGAAATGGTTGTCTAACAACCTGATATTTAACCGTTTATTTTTCTTCCAAGTGGGTTCTAATGGTGTTTGCACACATTGAGCTCAAAAGTAGTGTAGTGTCATCTCATTTGGAAGACATTAATTTTGCATTACGGGATATTGTTATGTCGCATGCTGTGACTCACCCCGCAGCTGTGAGCAGAGGGAATCAGCCCCCTCCCAACGCCTCTCTAACTAACCAACGTCCTTACATCTCACAACAAGGCTATTGAACCTGACCTTAATCGAAGGATTCATTTCAAAATCACCCTGTATATAACAAGAAGTCAGCTGCTGAAACATGGAACCTTTTTTTACTGGCAAACAACATTTTGTCAAATTAGAAAATGCGGGAAGAATGGAAAGGAAGAAAGGAAGGGATTGTTCTAATTGCTTTAGGACCGTAACAGGAAATGAATGCAGCTTCTCAAGTTTCCCAGATTACTGTTTATTGTTTGTTTTTGTTTTTTTCAATCGTTGTGACACTATTATACTCCACCACTGGATTTCGATGTGCTGATACTGCAACCAGAGGGATCTGTCTTTGTATTTGACTTCATAATACAGTTAGTCTCTTGCTGTCTTTGTCAGCGAATCCTCCGTAAACGAAAGTCGAAAACAATTGCTTTCGTCAAACTCAAATTGAGACTGTTTAGTGTAAATTTGCATAAGCAAAGGAAAAAGAAGAAAATTATCAAGTAAATGAATGCCATACCTCCGGCTCTTGGATAAACCCCCAGCTTTGACAAACTCACGTGATTCGACTTATGGAGGTGCTGTTTACATATGAACTGTACATAATGTGAAATAGAGAGCATTCAGATCACAGTTACCTTGCCAATCGAAAAATTTGAACATTCAGACACCATCTCTGATGTTCACACTACAGTTAGCTGCAAAAAAATGGAGGGCGACTAATATGTGTGTGACTTGTGTGGAAATCTCATGCAAAATGCATCAGCCGCCCACTATAATAATGCAAAGCTCACACATACAGCTTATAAACAGCCTCTCAGATCAACAGTGTAGACGTGATGCTCTCAACTTTTGTGTAAGCAGACCGAGTATAAAGTGTAACTTTACTGACACTAAACACTCACTACTACTCTTAATAACCGTTTTATGCAATGTACTGATAGTGGATTCATTGTGACTATCCTGCAGTGTGTGTCAGAGAAAACGATGACACACAACACAGGATGTTCACAAATAATGGATTCCTCTTCTATTCATTCATTTACTGTTTGTGTGGCATGAATTGGGTGGACAAATCCTGCCTGCACCTATCATTACAAATTGTCTTTAAGTTTTGACATAAATCAGCACCATGGACAGCAACACTTTGACAGACAAGGTTTAAAATGTCTGACGTTGTTGGGCTGTACCTTTTAAGAATAGGATGATTTCCACAACACAGACTGTGCTAGCTCACACAAGATGGACACTTGCATGTAGCAAATGGACAACGAGAAGAGGCGGGGCTAAGAGTGAAAGAGTTACAAGTGGAGTAGAGCGGTTCTCCTATCCCTGTTCCGTGTTTTTATTTGATTTCACCGCACATTGGCGACAGTAAAAGGCTTAGAATAGCTACGCCGTACACACACATAGGGATCCAAAGCACCTGTTGTTAAGACCTCTACTGAGACATTAGCGAATGGCAAATCACTGGATTCAAGGGGCTTGCTAACTGCTCAGATGATCATGAGCGATGGTGGCGTCTGCAGCTGAGGAACACGACCATAACTATTTAATGCTTCCACTCAGCTAAAGTGACCTGTCTCAGGTCAATAGCCCCCTATGGGATTCCTGGGGAAAATAGTGTGTACAAACACACACACACACACACACACACACACACACTAAGTACACAACGTTTACCTTCAGCCATTAAGCAGACTCTTACAAGTGAAGCTGAGAACAAGCAAAGCAATATATAAATATTGCAAAAAAATGCATGACCAGCACTTTAACATTACTCCAATTTGAACTTAGTGGACACTAGTTTTATGGAGTATTTGGTATCTGAATTAAAGACATTTGCATGTATTTATTTTTTAACACACAAGGATGCCGCTTCCTCGTAACACAGAAGTCGTCTGACTTGTTCTTTTTTTCTGCAGGATAATTTTTATAGCATCATTCAGCAGTCTTGATAAACTCTTTTTCTATTATTATATGGCACCATTAAGTCTATATGGGCTAGTGATTAGGGTGTTTTATTCCCAGCCAAAAGCGTTTGGGTTTTGAACCCTAATATCCGCAGTGTACCAGTACGCATCCTAGAGCAAAATACCCTAATATGTACCAGCTCCTTAATGCCCTGTCTGATTGTATCTGAATACACCGTTTACGTTGCTTTAGATAAAAGCATCCGCTAAACGGCCAGACAGACAGTCTTAGTACAGAGTCTCAGTCATCATAGCACACACTGTCCTTTCAGAGCCAGTGTGGAAACTAGCCCTGGCTCTATGTGAGGTAGTGATGCGGACACAGGGACGGAGAGGAGGCGCACACTCCCCGTTCTTACGGTTCGTTGACTCAAGCTTGTCCTGTTGACCTCGGGAGACCTGGCCGAGCCGTCGGGCCCGACGTGCGCCGGCTCAGCGCTTTGGGTAGGGGTGGATGGGGACTGACGTCTCTTTAGACTGCGCAAACCTCCAGTGGCATTCGTCCGTCTTCAGTAGCCAGACGGGAGTCGTTTCTGTTCTTTTCTTAGCGTAGTCATTGGATCTTTTTTTTTTCATTGGACCATTCAATATGAAGTCATTTGGCAAATACTTTACTTTTCTCCCATGCCAGTTAGTGGTATTTTATTCTATTTGGATGGATGTCATTAATGAGCGGCCATCTTGTTCAAGGATGTCTAGAGACTCTTTCTTTGTAAACAGAGTAGATACTTGTTTCGCTACACTATAAAGTGGCTCTAGTCCAACGGGAGCCCATGAGCAATTCAATCCGTCTATGCAGGGGCTCTCCTAAAGAGGTTAAAAACAAAGAAATAAATGCCTTTCTTAAAAGCCATAAAAAAGCACGGAAGCCTCGAGGAGCGATTTAACGCTGCTCATGAAAGATCCACGCACACTCTCTCCCGCCCTCGCAGTCTCTCTGCTGCTCTCTCATTCAAAAGCAAGGTCACTTGCTTAAACGACTGGTGCCCTGTTGCCCTTACTCCCATAGTGAATAAATGCCTTGGGAATCTGTTCCAAGGACCTCATCTGTGACGTGTTACCGCCCACCATGGACCCCTACCCCATTTGCCTACCGCCAAAAGAGATCCACGGATGACGCCATAAACACAATACTCCACACCGCCCTCACCCACCTGGAGAAGAGGGACTCCTATGTGAGGATGCTGTTCGTTGACTACAGTTCAGCATTCAACAACATAGTCCCCTCCACCCACGACTGCGTGGCCACGCACGGGTCCAACTTGGATGATTGAGTGCGCAGACGACACGACAGTGATAGGACTGATCCCCGACAACGACGAGACGACCTGCAGGAGAGAGGTTTACAACCTGCCACGGTGGTGCCAGGAGAAGAACCTCTCTCGCAACGTTGACAAGAAGGAGCTAATCGTGGACTACAGGAAGAGAGGAGCGAGGATGGACCCCATCGCCACAGCCCAGACTGCTGTGGAGAGAGTCAGTTAGCTTTTAAGTTCCTCGGCGTCCACCTCATGAGAAGCTCACCTGGGACGAAAACACCGGCCATGTTGTGACAAAAGCACAACGACGCCTCTTCCACCGCAGGCGGTTGTAGAAGACCCTGCGGGTCTGCTACATAGGCACTACAGAGAGCCTTCTGACAGGATGCATCACCGCCTGGCATGGGAACTGCACTGCACTCAACCGCAAAGCACTGCAGAGGATTGTGCGGTCAGCCCAACGCATCAGTGGATGTGAGCTTCCCTTCATCCAGGACATGTACAATGGACGGTGTGTCAGAAAAGCCTGTAGGATCATCGCCGATCCCCAACCATCCCAATCCACACAGCTGCTGCCTTCTGGCAAGTGGTACCGCAGCCTCAAGGCCCAGACCAGCAGGCTACGGGACAGCTTTTTCCACCAGGCAACCAGGCTCATGAACAGTGGACTCTAGCGGCCTGCTGCCTGTCCCTATTCCATTGCACTATTGCTCTTCTTATTATCATAATTATTATAGCTTTTTGGGGGAAATTAATAGATTTATATTATTTACATTTTATTGTGTTTTATATATATATATATATATATATATATATATATATATATATATAACGTGTTTGCTGCTGCTAGGCCGAGGAGCCAGAAGCAAATAATTGTACTGCCTTCTACTTGTATATGAAATAAATAAATAATAATAATAATGAACACTGTCTCTCTCTCTCTCTCTCTCTCTCTCTCTCTCTCTCTCTCTCTCTCTCTCTCTCTCTCTCTCTCCCCTGTCTCTCTCTCTCTCTCTCTCTCCGATACTCATTCATACATACATAAGGTATCCCAAACAGAGATCTCGTGAATAATTTACGGGCCTATAACTTCCCTTGTTCTACTTTCTATACATCACTTAAGCTGTGTGCCAACACTGCATTATAGATCACAGATATCAGCATTATTCAGTTACTCTCCGTTGTCTCTCGCGCATTTTGTGCCAATCAAATGGTTCAGGTTCTAACTTGCCTCCCCTGGGAATTTATGCTTTCAATTTTTGTTTTTTGTTGTGCATTTTATATTGGGCACATTCAACAATCATCTCTCCACGAAAGCTTTCATCTTCGCATGGGGTCTTGAAAAGCCATGAAGTTATTTTACGTCTTTTTTTCATTTATTTAAAGTTTATACACCTTATTTCCTCATTCCTTTGGTTCTCCAAGCGAGAAAAGCTGGCCCATCAAACAAATCAGTTGGATATTTCAAAACGCCATCATCATTTTGATATGTGACTTCATAACTGTTGCTTCCTACGCAAGTGGCGGAGTTCAACAGCCTCCAATTACACATAGGCAGTTATGAGACCCGTTCAGTAGCGGAAAGTTTGCCATGTCAGTGTGGTGGTGTTGAAGGGTGTATTGGGGTACAGGGGGGGGGGGGGGGGGCATTGATGTTGCCCTCCTTGATGTTGGAGAACACCCCCACACTCTTGACGAGCGTTGAGTAGATGTTGAATGAGAGCACGGCCATGAGAAGAGTCACATTCATTGTGTTTCCCCTACTATTATGGAAACAGGTATATTTTACAGGCTGTGTAAGACATGGAGGAATGGACTACATAGGGATTGTGTACACTGGTAGGGAGACCAGCTTTGGTTCATCTATTAGTATGTTTTATTAGGAGGACACTGTCACTGGCAAGTGGTGAACTCCGAAACAGCATTGTTACCACAAGCGGTCTGACCTTCATAGTTTCTTCCACACTGGAGCCAACATACACACACCTCTGACAAGTGAGAGAGAGAGAGAGAGAGAGAGAGAGAGAGAGAGAGAGAGAGAGAGAGAGAGAGAGAGAGAGAGAGAGAGAAATTGTACATTAGGCGAGATCGATAATGCCGCTACTTCTTGTTTGTTTTCCGTCATTCAGCTGTTTTAGCGGCTATCAAGTTTACAAGCAGAAACATCTGTTCATGTGTGTGTTTGTGGGAATGCAGGTGTGCGCATGCATGCATACCCTTGGAAAACGCATTACATTTACCATTACCAAAAGGCTGTTAATATTTAATATTTTAAACAACCGCAATTGTGTGAAATGTGTGTGTGTGTGTGTGTGTATGCACGCATTTGTGTACGATTGAGCTTTTGATGTGTGTGTGTGTGTGTGTGTGTGTATGTGTGTGTGTGTGTATATATGTATGTGTGTGTGTGCATGTGCTTGCGTATTCTTGGACATTACACTGAGTGTCTCCTGTCATCGATCAGAGATTCCCTCTCCATGGCATGTTTACGGATTTTTTTTATTTTAAGATGTGTGAACTCTAAGCTAATGGGAACTTTAAATATAAATGCATGACTTTACTACATCCATAGCAGTACTTTACCTCATGTAGTTTGCCCCCCCCCCCCCACCTGCTTAGCTTAGTTTAGCATGACCATGGCTTTGAATACTCCCAGCTGTTCATACTTTGAGAAACTCAAAGTGGCATGGAAGCATCTTGAACCATACAATAGAAAACGGAAGGGATTGGTTGAGGTCGTTGAGATGAAAGGGTGGGGGGCGAACAGAAAGGACATTTAAAAAAGACCAGCTGCACTGGGAATGAGTGTGCACGTGTTGTAGTGTGCACGTGTGGTGTGCATGTGGCGGTGGATGCACACAGGATGAGGAGGCGACGGAAGAGCCGTGCGAAGGGCGGCCAGATTTTGTGGGAAGCGTGTCTTCTTCCACTAATGGCAAAATTATAGCCCTTCTCCATCTGCCACTCAATCATCGCCGGCCAATCGGAGCGCAGCGGCTCAGCTCCAGGCACTGCCCATCTGCACTCGCCACGGAATTAAGGATGTAATCAAACGCTCAGATGTTGAGCGAGGGGAAAAACAAAACCAAAAAAAACATGGTGATTCATGGATCTGGGATTGATTGCTCCGTCTAGCTGTGTGGGCTACAGTGCCTCCTCTGGCCACGATGATTTGATTCATGCTGTTTTCTGCTCCCTCTTCGCCCAGAGTGAATTAGAAAGTAAAACTAGATGCATTTCCAGCCAGCTCTAAAGTACTGCCAGCCGCTATTACTGTAATGCAGAGGTTCTCAAAATGTGGGTCGCGACCTATAAATTGCTCACAGCAGAGAACCAAGTTGGTCGCAGGACGGCCAACATAGACATAGGTTTTATATTTAAAGTAAACTTCTAAAATATATATGCATTCTATTATGCTGTGAATACTGTTTTGATGACAAATGGATGTAGCAAATGTTAATTAGTTTACTGTTTTTATATGTTTCTACTGCTCAATGGTGAATCCTGAGCTAAAAGCCCCTCCACAGGTGGGTCACGGTATGATGATGTTTGGGAACCCCTGCTCTAAAGTACTAGCCAGTACTTGCTAAAGTACTAACTAGAAGTCGCTAAAGTACTAGTAGACGGCAGTAGAGTGGAAGGCGGGGTATTGTGTGGCATTGTGAAAACTGGCTGCTGATTCCCCTATGTCCTTAAGCAAGACACCTTCAGATTGCTCATTGATTGTTTGTCTATGGATGTGTTGGCGAGCGACTGATTGAATTGTGAAAAGTAATTTGGGTGAGCATATTGTAAGTGTAGCCATTTAAATATCACTACTAAATAAATTCTGACCAAATGTGTTTTTTATTAATACACCATTATCTAGATTTATATTTATCCACTGTCTCTCTCTCTCTTCTTCTTCTTCTTCTTCTTCTTCTTCTTCTTCTTCTTCTTCTTCTTCTTCTTCTTCTTCTTCTTCTTCTTCTTCTTCTTCTTCTTCTTCTTCTTCTTTCTATTTCCCAGCTAGCTTGCCTGTAATAGCCATTTCTTCTTGGCCCCGATCTGGCACGGTGCTGGCGTGTGTGTCTGGCGTGTGCGTGCTGGCATATGTGTGTGTCTGGCGCCTGGCAAGTTTTTTTATCTCCCTCTGAGAGGACATATTGTGTGGATGCTGGATGTGTGTGTGTGCTGCCATTCTGTGTTCTCGTGTGGGTAGATGTGTCAAGCGGAGTGAGAGACATAGTGTGTGTGTGTGTGTGTGTGTCTGTCTGTCGAGTGTGTCCCACGGTGTCAACGACAAGTCTTGGCATTAGCAAATTGTTCTGGATGATACATTAGTTGTTATTGGATGTTTTATAAAATTAAGAACAAGTATTAGCCGTTAAGCTCCACTCTCTCTACCTCTCTACCTCTCTACCTCTCTCACCCTCTCCCTCTTTACCTCTCTCTCTCTCTCTCTCTCTCTCTCTCTCTCTCTCTCTCTCGCTCTCTCTGTCTCTCTGTCTCTCTGTCACTAGGGCTCGATCTAAAGATGCTAAACTTGACATCCCACCGGCATGTTTTGGCAGCCCTTGCAGTCAAATGTACTTGTTCTTTACTCCCATACCCTTCTCACACACACACACACACACACACACACACGCACACGCACACACTCCGTCACCTCTCCTCTTGTACCTCATCCCTCTTCCTTTGCTCGGAGGAGGGGGAAAAGAGGGCTGTATCTGAGGATCTTAGCTATGCCGCCATGTTTGGGGCGTAGTCGTTGTTAGCGAAGAGGACAACAGGGATGTGTAGGTATGTTTTTTTTGGTCTTTGTTTGTGTGTGTGTGTGTGTGTGTGTTTGTCATCAAAGCCGGGTCATTTGGAGTCAGCTGTGGTTTTATTGATGTTTTGTTGCATTGGGGTTGTCGCCTCCCGATTGGTGATGCGTTTTGTTGCTGTTGTTGTTTGTGTGTTTACATGTTAAACACCTCAAGCCACTGACCCACCTGAGAGAACCTCGTCCTTCCTTTCGAGCAACTCGGGACCCCTGGAGATTTGTTACATGTTTGTTTGTTCAGCTGGTTGTGTGAAAGTAAAGAAAAGTCACAGAGCGGGATCGTAGGGTACACGATTGTTCTGTTTGTTGTATAAATGTGTCAGTCACCTATAGACGCGTGGAGATATGAATTGACCTCGCTGCATAACTGTTGATGAACACATTTCTCTTACAGCCTCCTCAAAAGAGTCTGGCTTTTCCTTTTAAACCCAAGCGCCGAGCCAAGCTTGAAAAACTGTTTCATCAACGTCGGCTGGAACAAAGCACTTGTCCATGTTGGTGTTTGAAATCTGTCTGTTGAAATAGAGGATTTTCATTGCCACTAAAAAAAAGTGCTTTTTCTTCGTCTGTACACTCAAGAAGATGTGTCAAATACCTTCACCTTGTTCAATAGAAAGCTGCAGGGGCCTACTACCCCTCTATACCTTCACCTTGCTCAATAGAAGACTCCAAGTGTATGCTAACCCTCCATACCTTCACCTTGCTCAATAGAAGACTCCTAAGTGTATGCTAACCCTCCATACCTTCACCTTGCTCAATAGAAGACTCCAAGTGTATGCTAACCCTCTATACCTTCACCTTGCTCAATAGAAGACTCCAAGTGTATGCTAACCCTCCATACCTTCACCTTGCTCAATAGAAGACTCCAGTTGTGTGCTAACCCTCCATACCTTCACCTTGCTGTATGCTTGAGGCTGATTGCTGAAATGTGGGTTTAATAGGTCAAAGGTTATCTCGGATCTAGCGATCCTTCTATGTAATAGCAGAACTTCTGGGGGGAGAAGCATAGAGCCTGGACCGGAAACCAGAAAGAGAAACTGATTTGCGCAAGTAGAGGAAGCTTTCAGAAGGGGATTTTAAGGGGATTTTTACAGTGGCCAGCCTACACAGTGTTGATTTTAAACCTGTACAGACCGTTGTTTTACTGTTTACCAGTGCTGGCCGCGATAGTGTTCGCTGTTCAGTCAATTACGCGCTTACAAATCCCCGCATCAACCACGTTAGCGGTCGAAACAAATATGAAGCAAATGAAAGAGAAACGCCCCGTTCACCCAGATTTGAGCTTGTTTGCCATCAGACTTTGGATTGGTTCTCTAAAGTCTGATTTGTGAGACTAGGTCGATGGCCAAAAATGTCTGGTTGTCTGTTGGTGTCAGACTGATGTTGGTCTGGTGCTGTGAAGCTGCTCCATCTGTTCCTCGTCTGATTGCCGCTGGTGGCCTTTCAGCGTTGGTGGACTTTCATCTACGGTGATAATGTGTGTGTGGGACTTAGGGGTTTCCAGGGAGATGGTCTGCGGTGGTTGTTGGAGCTACCAAACTGTTGAGTGTGTATATTTGTTGTTGCTATGCTATGTCTTTTGACTCCACGTGGGGGCGTTTGGTGCAGCTCTTGGCCCTGAAGTGGTTTCAGGTTTTCATCCAAAGGACGGAACGCCTCTGTAGGGATTTATCGCCTTCCTCTGTGTTTGCCGCCCACGTCTCCATGACGATGTCGGTGCGTTTAGGGTAGGCGACGTGGTGGGTTCAGACGTCTAGAATTGTTTTTTTCTTCTTTTCCTGCCAAACAGTTCTCTCTGTGTTCCATAAGTACTCCAAAGAAGAAAAAAAAAAGCATTTGTGCGAGCAATAGCCTTCGGGGGCTGTTGCACCAACCGAAAATGCTTTTTTTTTTCTGTCCCCCCCCCTTCCCCTTCCCTTCCTCACACACCTCCCTTTAAGAGTGTTTGCTTTTTTCGGTTACTCTCTCTTTTCCTATCTTTCTCTTCCCCCCCCTCTCTTTCTCTCTCTCTCTCTCGCTCTGGCTCTGGATCTCGCTCTCTCTCGCTCTCTCTCTCTTTCTCTCTCTCTCCCTGTCGGTTTTTCTTTTGAAACCTTTTGAGTTGAACTCTCGACATCCGTGACCCCCCCCCCAGGATGTCTGTCACAAACTGCAGTCCAACCTTGTGACAATGCTTTATTTTTTTACTCTTCTTCTTCTTCTTCCTCTACCTCCCTGTGCCTTTATGACCTTTTTCCCCCTTTTTTCTGTTTTCTGTTTTTCTGTTCTTTTCCCCTTCAAGGTCTGGCGCACCTGACGCTAAACAACCAAGGTATGGCTTCATTACTTTTGTTTTAGTTTCTTTTTGTTCCTTTTTTATTTAGAATCGTTTTTTCAAAGTTACTCTTCGCTAGAGGAAGCCAATCGAGCCAATCTTCGTCTCTTCGAAAACAAACAAAAATCCCGGCCCAGCCTTTTTCCACTCAATCTCCTCCTCCTCCTCCTCCTCCCCTCCATCTCAAACGGGCATTCCTCCATTACGTCCCCAATCTTGCGGTGGCTTCCACACATCCTCCACAACCTCCTTTCCCCCCTTTTCCACTTGACTATTTGTGTTTTGGGGATTCTTATTTTTGTATTCGTCCGTCACTCGTCCTTTCCTCTCGTAGCATCCCCCTCTCCAAACCCCTAACCTCCACCAAGTTCATGTCCTTGTCCTACTTTGCTTCACCTCGATCACCACCCCCATTACCACCACCACCACCACCACCACCACCACCACCACCTCCTCCTCCACCACCACCACTGTCCGTCCTCCCAATCCTTTGTCCTGTTCCTCTGGATAACCCCTACTATCTTCTGACCACACCTCCCCCACCACCACCACCCTCGACGACCCGATCCACACGGGGGGGGGGTGGGTCTTACAGGTAATGCTATTTTCTTTTGTAAATATGTATTTCTCCTTCTTCTCTTTCTGCTTGGGTTTCAAAGAAATGACCAACAACACTTGCTGATTCTTTGGGAAATGTCCATTTGTCAGTTGGTCTGAGTGAAAAAAAGAACGTGTATTTCCATCCACTGACACCTCAAGGTGATTCTGTTCCCCGTCTCCCTTCCCCCCTGAATGTGCAGAGTCACTCTTCACCCCTCTGCTTGCATTCCCATTGTTTGGCACAATCCTTTTTCGTTTCTTTTGTGGTTATTCAAAGCTCTGGTTGTTTTTCCTCTGATGTTGCTGTTAACCCGAACTGTACACACACGAGGGCTGACGCTCTGTGGATTTTCCGTCTGTTTGTTTGATCCGTATGATAAGACTACTGGGAAAAAAGGGAAGAAAAATGATTACATGCATGCCTTTGAGATTGATGTTGATGTGGTTTTTCTGCACTGTGTTGAAGAAGTGCGCACACAATTCAAATACATTGAATGTTGCCCTCACGTTGCCCTTAACTAATCATCACTACATTGTTGGAATGTGATTTATTTACGACCAAACAGGTGCTCTCACACTTTAATTTGCGCCATGGACATTTCTCCTGAAGTCCTATGGCTGAGTTTACCAAAACAACACGCTGGCCTTGTCGAGGAATGTGCCAGCGCTTGCTGCAAAATGTTAAATTAGCAGTTTGTTTTTATGTAAAGGTCGCTGCGTCCTCTGTGACTTTGTGTGCATGCAGGGACGCCTTTAGAGACTGTGGAATAAAGATTAACTTTATTTTTGGCTTCGTCCCCACAGTGAAATGTTTCACCCCGTTCAACAGAAGCCATTCCAAATGAAAATGACAATATACTGACTTAACTTCCAAAGCAAATCACATAAACCATCTTTTCAGCTGAAAAGTAAACTTTGCGATGTCGTAACCAGTCCAGTCACTGATCTTTGTGCGATTTGAACTAAATACATAGCATTTGTAAAAGCTTTTAAAACACCTGCAATGTTTGTTGATTTTTTCTCATCTCAATTTCTCATCTGCTCTCTGTATCACTCTTTTGCGCTGTTTGAGTAGAATTGGGACTCATTAACGAAGTACGATATGCTTACGATGCTGTTCTCCATGGTCTCCTTCCACACACCAACAGGGATTGACTAGTGGTTAGGTGTTTTTGGTTCTGGGTTCAGACTCCAATTTTCCCAGTCTCCCCGGAGGCATCCCTGACTTAAGATGCCCTTTCCCCTATCTGCTTGATAATTATATATAATCCAAACAGAAAAAAACATTGTAAAATTGCTTTGGATGACATTACTAATAAGCCTGATATCGCCAGACCAATACGCAAACGCGTAGTAGTCTGGAACTTCTCAGTTCGCTTTCTTTTTCCAAGTGCCGTTATCAATGGGCGCTGACCAAAATTCCTCTAGGCATAATTGGATTGACCTGCAACCAATCAGAGCAACGAAACGTGTGACTCATCAGCGGCAGCCATCTTGGTTGTGTATGAAAATGCCTCAACGGTGCTCCCAAGGGTGCTTCTCTGTACAATCATCGTAATCAACCCGCCCCATATTAGATAAACGGTCCGGATGCATAATACCAGGCTAATGACTAATTGTAAATAAAAAAACATTTCTTACATGGAAGAAATAGAGGAGATATTATAATAATTAAATAACAGCAAGCATACTTTGATTAAATATGTTGAACTTTGACAGCAGCTCAACACTCCTTCCTAATAAGAGTTACTCTCCAAGTTAATTAAATATTCTTCCAAATGATAATGACATTCATTTTTTTTAAGTGACTAGATTATGACCAAATCCGGAAATTACCCAAGGACACATTTTAACTAAGTTCTCGGTAAATAAAACAGCAATTTTTTTTAGAGTTCAAAGTTGGCAGTTGATTAAAGGGGGTTAATCAAACAAGACCTCAGCTTGCTTCATTATCGATTCTGCCCATCGCAGGAATAATATAGTGTTTATCCCCGACAGACAGCCCAGAGAAACATCTTTAGGGAGGGAAGAAAAATCAATAATCCTATTTGGCGACGAACCAAAGCGGACTCGCCAGAGATCTTAGGGACTGATGCCATTTTTCACTTCCAACAATCTTGCCGATTTGACACACTTTCGAAGAATGTGCTCATAACTATGAATAAAACGACAGTATTTATAACTACATGCACAGATGTAAGTACTGTGTTTCTGTCCATATGCTGTCTTTCGACAAAGACAAAGCAATCGCTAGCTATGCTGTCAGCTAACTGGGACAGGTGCTACATGTCAGCCCTCGGCCACCGCCTTGGGCACGGACAAGGGAGGGGGACAATTCAATGGACCTCCATCACCTCCTCCTCCACGAGCACCTTCTTCTTCTTCACCACCACCTCCTCCCTCGCCACCACCTCCTTCTCCATCACTTCCTCCTCCTCCCTAACCCATGGCCGTCCTTCACCGACCGCGGGAAGGACAAACACATCCGGCCACCAGTTATCCCTGATCCCTATCTGTCTGTTTGTCTTTCTGACTGTCGGCTTGTCCGTCTGTTTGTCTCTCCATTTGTGTGTTTCTCTGTCTTTTTACCTCTCTGTCTCTGTCTGCTTTTATGTCCTTTAGTCTGTCTGTCTCTCTTTTTGTTTGCTGTTTTGTCTCTCCATTTGGCTTTCTGTCTCCATCTTTAAGACAGTCTGCCGGTCAGATCTGTCTGTATCTGTCAGTCGCTCCATTCATCTGTCTCTCTGCATGTCTGTCTCTCCATTTGTCTCTCTGTCTTTAAGCCTGTCTGTCTGTCTGCATATCTATCTCCATTTGTCTGCCTGTCTTTCTGTCTTTAAGCCTGTGTTTGTGTGTGTGTGTGTGTGTGTGTGTGTGTGTGTGTGTGTGTGTGTGTGTGTGTGTGTGTGTGTAAGTGTGTGCTCATCACCCAGGGCTCTCTATGGGTTTAGGGATCAAGGGATTATCTTACTCAATATGAGACTGTTGCCCCAAAATATTAAAGCAGTCCACACACCCCCCTATCCTCCATCCATAACATATACACACACCTCCCTGACCTTCAGCCATAAAATACATTCTAAACCTAAAGTCAGATATATATAATTACAGATATTTACTTAAAATATTCTTTTCAAGCATCAACAAACCAATCAAACGCCTTATCCCAGGTAATGAAACGCACGACAAATTGTTCTCAACAGTACACGAAGCATAACCCCCTTTTAACTATGAACCGCTGACCTAGATGCTCTCAAACTATACCAACGCATTACCAGATTTGAAAAATGATTAATCTTTAAACCCTTTCTGATTGTTAAATAGGGACCCATCGCTGGGTCACCAACTGTTTGTCCTAGCCGATGAAAGAGGGAGGTAGAGTAGGGTCTGCACACTGTAAACTCCTTCCTAGTCGACTATCTGAATTTGAGTCGACATATATAAATCCCGTGAGACATGGCTTGGCCTCAAACGCACGAGATCCTTAGAGTGGAATGTCAGCAAAACAAAACAGATTAACTGTTGTTCAGGTCAGGAGAACGGCCTACTTGGAGTATGTAGATTAGTGTTGCTCTTATCAAAGGCTGGGATGTTCAGCGTTTGCACTGCGTCTAAAATCAATGAACAACCCCAGTGTTTGAACTTTGACCCGACAACGGCCGGATAGCGGCGAAATAGCTGATCATGCGGCTGGTGCATGTCTCGCTCCAGTGTGCCGTGCATCTAAGATGGTTTACTTGTCCTTATGGAATAAGAAGATATTTTGGCAAATCGTTTAAAAAATTCATCCCAGAAACCTGACATTCATATTCTTTTTTTTTTTTTCAATGCAGCTCTTTTTTTTTTTCTACTGTTGAGGATATTATAGCAGACTTTTATCCAAAGTGACTAACAGTGAATACGCTTATGGTTAGGCCGCAGACATTGGGGATTGAACCCAGAACCTTTCTGTCTGAATGGCCATTCACATGATTAGAATCTGTGGTGAAGGGGGGGACACCAAGATGAATAACCAATAGAAACCTATTTGTAAAGGGGGGATCCTGACACTTATGATGATGGAAAGGGATTGGTCTTTAGTAAGGCCACTCCAGAAGACTGACCTTCTGAAGGTCAGGGCTAGAGCAGTGACTCAGCCCTTATGGGTGGCCGGGTCTGGTTTGGTTAGTCTCCTCCCTCCTACCTCGACAATAACCAATCACTAATTTACTTCCTTAGGCTTGTCTTTTTCTGATTGGCCACATTGCCCAACAAAATGCCTTGTATGATAATATCCACAACCATCTTTTGTTCTTTTACTTTTTAATTCTGAGGTAAAAATGGGCTACTGAAAAATATCTGTGACTACAAGAAGTCTCTGTTTACATACAAAGATTATGACCCGGGCTGTAATTAATCAGGTTCACTTCGGGCTAAGCAGAGGAAATAAATCAGAGGTCCAGGGAACCATGAAATCAGCCAAGCATCCCTCAAAGACAATCTCCCCACCCCTATGAGCTGTGAAAATGTAAATGCACATCAGGGTTAACATGCAAATGCAACAGAATAGATAAAATGGAACAAATTTGTTAATTTGTCATAAACCCTTGAAATAGAAGTCGATAGAGGGACTAGAGGGAAATTAAAGGGCCCCTATTTTACGTACTGGTGGTAAGGCTGATTATTCATTGCAAGCCATTTCCTCATCTATCCACTTGTGGCATCACAGGTGGGAGTGTGCCAAGCAGTTTCTACAGTCCACCGGAGTTTTCGTTAAGCTATCATAGTTAAAAAAACATTATGTTCAAACTCACTTTTACCTTAACGTTAAAGATATGGATAGGTTATATTTAAAAAGCTATTGTTTGAGTGTCATTTGTTGCTCTGCGAGAATATCCATTTCGATTTGACATGTATGAGCCAATTTAGTTCTTAAACCGCTGCCGGCTAATTTCTGACGGGTATATTTACCGTGCCTCGGGGAATCCAGCATGTCATCACAGGTGCGTGAAATTCAACACTTCTCAATGTTGGAGAATCGTAGGGAGGGCGGGAGCAGAGAGGGATGAGATGTTTTTTGGCTGAGATTGTTTGGTTCTTTTCTACCCTCTCTCTCTTTTCAAAACAAATTGCATGATAATTCCCATTAAGTATCATATTGAACGGTCTATGAAATGCCCAAATGTTGCTGCTAATGGAAAATCAATCATCGCAGTGCAACCCAATTTCTCCCATATCCAGGCAATCATCGTCGATGTTTCCATCCAAACCGATCAAGTCAATAATGACTGAACTGTTGCTAGCTGGGGAGCACCGGAGTGTTGCACACGACCCCACAGCCCTCGGGCCCCTTAATGAAATGGATTCCTTCAGCCATTTTTCATCGGTGTCCAAGGGTCTTGGCCCTACGCCTCTCCCACATTTAATGCATTAAAACCTCTCTCACTCCCTCTCATTCTCTAGCTCTCTCTCTCTCTCTCTCTCTCTCTCTCTCTCTCTCTCTCTCTCTCTCTCTCACTCACTGACTAATTATCTCCCTTTCTTTTATATATATATATATATATATATATTAAAAAGAAAAGTGTAACGTCCAAGTAGTTAGGAGCGTAATTGAATTAGGCCCACATGACATCACTCTTGGGCGGGGGGACAAGTGAAGTGAGAGAGTAGAACTTTGATGTAGATCATGTCGTTCTTTGGGGTGGGGAGGGGGTCAGAGGTTGTAATTAGGGTCAGTGGGGGAGTTGGGTGGGGATGAAGAGGGTTAATGAACAAACCAGAAAGTAAATTAGAAACCCATAGATACAAGTGAAGGGCGAGTCTCGGGAAAGGAGGATAGAAAAATAAGGAGATGGTAAAAGAAGTGAGGCGAATGGTAGTGACAACAGCAAAGAGAGAGAGGGAAATAAAGTGGTTATGGAAAATAAGAGTAGAGAGAGAGAGAGACAGAGATGGAGAGAGAGGTGTTGTGTGCTGATAGAACATGCATTGCAGCCAAGTAATGCATACATACAAAAGCAGTTTTGTCATTGAGGTTTCTTACAGAGTTACTTTCTAATATACATGCTATATTGTTAAGTGGACACTTTCTGTAAGAAGCGTCTTACAAAACCGGTAGTACTATTTGCATATATTCTTAGTATGGCAGGCAGCCATGCTCTACCAGTTGAGCTAGACAGGACCAGTTATTAATCATAATTATATTAATATTAATTATAACGTGTATTTCTAACACCTGCCAAAAGTTAAAATGAAATAAGGGTTAGGTTAATATAAAATAATAAGGTTTTTGACAAACTTAACTCGGATAGTGATATGCCAACATAGGTTAAACATATATGGAAAAATGTAATCGCATGAACACAGTATCCTACGTGGTTAAGTTATTATGCGTGAAAAATGTGGTCAATTGTGAATAGATTATTGCACGTAAATGTTATTTTACGTCAAATTGTAAAAATCTTACTTGAATACGCCATTGTACGTGAATACTTGAGAAAATGGAACCATTATGTCCAGTCGCCGTCCTGCGATCTGTAACCAGATTGTGGTTTTATTCTTACTGGACTTGTGTGCCATATTACTTACAATTGGGAGAGTCTTATTTGCATTGGACTTCAGCCTACTCGACATTCAGACAGACTTTCACCCTGCTGGCAAACACACAATGGCCAAATGGATCCTAAAAACGGGTCCCCCACCCACGGAAAGACCTGAGGTGCAGACAAATGTTGTGTGTTTCACAGAGTCATGGCTAACCCACTTAGTCCCGGACCGTGCCATCCTACCGTCCGAGACCCTCTAAGAAGCCTGGAATGTCGAGGGGAGGGAGAGTCTGTTTTATCATTAATAACATACGGTGTGATGTGTGGACCATTACAACTTTGTCTGATCACTGATCTCGCGACCTGGAGTTCATTTCGTTGAAGTGTGCCCATCATATGGGAATTCACCTCCGTGATTCTGATCGGAGAATCCATCCCCCCCTAGACCGCTAAGGACAGGACACAAATCCACCCACATCATGGCGGCGGACATTAACAGAGCATCCCTCATAACAGTACTCCCCAACGTCCACCAGCATATATATATAGCATGCAGCACGAGGAGCGAGTGGACCATGACCACTGCTATTCTCATTCCGAGGACAGCTACAAGGGTAAATCCCTCCCTCCATCAGGCAAGTCGGACCACATCGCCATTTTCCTGCTTCGGTTGAAGCAGGAACCCCGGGTAATGCGTCACATCAACTGATGGTCCACCCAATCAATGGCCACACTTCAGGACACACTGGATGACGTTGTTGTGACGTATTCATGGTGGGCCCCGGTGACGTCAGTGTGTTTAAGGAATCGTCGATGTGCTTGATCGGCACGCTGATCGAGGGGATTATTCCAGAGGCTCAAACCTAATTCACAGTCACTGTGCGGGACAAACCAAAATTGACTTGATCACAGCCTTCCCACATGATTCAGACGGCGATTCGGAGCATGCCGGGCATCCACAACAATGTTAAGGCTACTATAAAGGCCATGGCCACCAGTGGACTGTCCGCGCACCTCACAGCATAAGGTCCGTCCCTACATGAATAATTAGGTGGCCAAATCGATGGAGGTGAATCTGCGCATGGCTACCTTGCTGCTTGTGGGAGTTTACAACGTGGTCGTTTGAAATGCTTAAAACAAGGAAAGTCTGTATGGTCCCACCAGTAGTCAATTAATGTTGAAAGTCCAGTCACATGGACATACGCGCTGCACGCTTATTTGCATAAGGTTAACTGAAGTTCACTTTAGTCCCGCCTCTTCGACACACCACAAGCCCCTCGATGTCTCACGATTGGCAGCGCCTCCCATTCAGTTTGTACTGGACGTGATATCGCATGGGGCAAAGGATTGTGGGAAGGCTCGCGTGGGAGTGGGGGCTTGCGGCGCGATGAAGGGGTGGGATAAAAGTTGAACTGAAGTTGTCTTTATAACAAATTTGCGTAGGGCCATGCGTTTGGCCCTGTGATTGGACAACCGACATTCAGGGAGTAATGGCAGACCATACGGAATCATGTTCAATCTAATTTCCTGGCTTGAAGCACTTGAATCGACCACGTTGTAATCAACCACAAGAAGCAACTCGAGAGGGCGCGAGGCGATGCCAATCACGTGACATCCCGTCCGGTGCACAGGGCAAGCATGTAACTGCAGTGTACTTATGCGTGTTTGGGAGAAATAAACAAAGTCGAAGTCTTATCATACGTGAACCGTGCGTGTATGATCGCCTAAATGCCTCCGTGTACAGTCGACGTTGATTTTGATCCGTGCTCCCAGTGGTTTGTGGAGCGCCTTGTTGTCGAGGGCGACCAGCCAAGTGGCAGCACAGCTCAGTGTGTGTTTGTGCTTAAAGGCATCCCGTAATTGTAACCATAGCAACGGGACCAGAGGTTACAGAGACTATAAGGGATTATATAAATAATCAATTTGTGAGACATCTTCACTTAAGAGACATAGGTCATATTTGGTACACTTATTCACGTAGTTGAGAACTCTAATAATGCGTATGGTGTTGTGTGTCTGACACAACACACACAATTAGTATGTTTTATAGGCTATATTATACAATTTGAGGGCCATATTCGTTTAACAAGCTAAACCTTCATTAACCTTTTAATTATATATTTAGTGGAACGTACGAATTACAACAAATCAAGCTGTTGAGAACTCTAGATATACTCTGTGCATGGCTGTGTGTCTCAGACACAATAACGCAGTTGTTGTATTAATTAGGCGTATATTGTACAATTTGAGAGACAGATTACGAGACATTTCATCTTTTTGGTTCAGGCCTCCTTAATATAGTGTATATAATATGTACAAACAGAACACACAGTCATATTTGGCGTTGGTGCTATCATGACCTCCTTCACTTCCAGCGAAACGCTTCTATCTGGCGAAGCTGGGTTTGGATGGCAGTTCTGCGGACCTCGGTTTGCAGAACCACATGCTTCGCCATCGCCTTCAATTCATCTCATGTCTATTTTATCTCACACGGATGGATGCTCCTTGTCCAAAATCGTTTTTTGCACGGTTGGGGTGAATCCATACATACATATATACTTAAATATAAATATCAGGGCTCAAGACTGCGACCATTTATCATGTGCATGCGGGGTATATATATATATACATATACACACAGGGTTCTCCCCAAACAATGTAATACCAATACCAAATGTTACCACCATGTAACATTTTAAAATAGGCATGTCGCGAACGAAGACATTTCATTTCTGAAACTGTTCAATTGGTCAAAACATATTTTATTAGAAAAAAATGCTTCAGAAATAAAAAATAAAGATATCTTAATTGGATTATATTACCCAATTAGCAGCCTGTTATTATTAGTAGGTAGAGCTTTTTGATATAGGAGGGGGAGGAGCGCGAAGAGTCAAGTGTTGATCACTGCAGAGCCAAATGGGCGGAGCTTGACCTAGTCCAGCTCCACCTTTTTGGACCTAGTCCAGCTGATTGGGTTTTACGCTAGCCAATCAACCCAGTTATGGTTAGGGTTATGGTAAGGATTACAGGTTAAGGTTATGGTTAGGTTTAGGTGTTAAAGTGTCAGTGAACCCTCTGTTTCAGCTGGAATTTGAACGCTATGAGATTAAAAGAAAATTGGGTTGAAAGTTCTAGGAAGGAGGGGGGCGTGTTATGACCCACGGCAACTTTGTGATACTTTTTTAGCACCGTTGTTGCGTATGAGCATTTTAATGAGCGACTTTGTATATGCAATGCGCCACACTGTGGCGTTCTACTGAGAAGCTTGACCTTCACTGGGACGCGGAGATAAACCAAAAATAACCTGCTGCTCCTATGGAGCTCCACACATCCACACACACCGTTGTGTTATACTGTAATGGTCCGAAAAGCAGAAAAACAATTGATTCACTTTTTAGTAGTTCAATTAAATATGCGCCCTAAAATGTACCACACAATACATTTGTATTGTGCATATTAAAACACAATACATACTATGTATGTATGTTATTTATATTTATTATTAACAATATTGCTAGAAAATCAGAATCATTATAACTGAAGACCACCCATGCTTAAAAACATCAAATGGTGTATGTAACATTTAATAAGCCAAATCTTAGCTTGGGAACACAACACCCTACATCCACAGAGATGAAAGACACACATACTGTATGTACATATTGTGTGTACATCTTGTGTGTACATTCTGTGTGTTCCTATGAGTGTGATCAGGTTCCATGCTGGTCCACTGAAGCGTGTTATGTAGAACGGATGCGTGGACACATTCCTTCGCATCTAGTCACTGCCTCTGCGTCACCAGCCCTCCTCCCTCCTACACCCCCCCCCCCCCCCCCCCCCCTCTTTCCACTTCCACGTCCCACACGATTTTTACATAAAGTGACACCGTTATAGAAATACCACACACGCACACACCCTAAAGGGACATGTCTTCCTACAGTTTGATTCTTTGGCATATCAAAGGGTGTTCAGTTATATACACACTGACACACACACACACACACACACTGACATACACACACACACACCAGACACATGCATGTACACACCACACATAGAACACACAGTATTAGAATCTATTTCGGCTCGCACAACGTCGGCGCCGAAATGAAAAGAATCACTTGCGTTCTGTGTCACTGCTGGCAGATATTTTACATTTGTCATTTGATATTCTACTTATTCTATAAAGCGTTTGACAGCGTGCTGCACATAGAAAAAGCAGGGATTTCTCCTTATCAGACAGAAAAAGTAGAGCGTAGAGTCGACAGTTAGAAAACCCTCTCTCTCTCTCTCTCTCTCTCTCTCTCTCTCCCTCTCTCTCTCTCTCTCTCTCTCTCCAGGCATTTAGATGACATTAAACGCACGATGAGTTTCCAATTTCTTTCTTCTTTATTCATTCGCTCTGCATATTAAATAATCTTTTCAGAAGGAATGAAGACAATAATACAATTAAATGGGGGGTGGGAGGGGGGGGGTGTTGAGTGTTGAGCTATTACCACGTTGAGTAAATAAAAATAAGAAGAAAGGAATATCTTATAATCTCTTTAGTGGTCGGACGGGTACTAATAGAGATATACGATGACATATGTATTAGCAGCCGGACGTAATTTAATTCAGGGTGGATTTTATAATTAAAAAAAAGGGGAGATTGTTATTAATAAATGCAGGGATTTTAATTGCGTTTATTTTTGCCCGTATCCCAGACGTATGAATGGAATAGCTATATAATCGTTATTGTCTCACATAACAAAAGCCCCGCCGAGGCCCCGGTTGGAGTATTCCATGTGACAAATGCCTGTATGTGCTCCCAGTAATCCCTTCTGCAGTGTCTTCTTGTTATGTATTTTTCTATCGAAACCCCTCATCCACCCCACAGTTCTGATCAAATGGTTAATTAGGAGATATTCACACCTTTTCCCTAGCCTCCCTTTTCCCCACCTCCCATTTCTCCCCGTAGACCCACAGCAGTGTTAGCTCAATTCAATTCCCTTAAGGGTGGAAGGCGTCATCTTTTTTTCCTGAAATACTTTGAGGTATTATTAAACGTGCTGGTGATTGATACTTTGGGCCAGGAACTGTAGAAAAGAGGGTGGAGGGTTGATAGTTTACATTTTCACGGCGGTAGCATTCCGAGATGTGCAATCTACAGAGCAGGTGAGAAGTTATAACAGTATTTGGCCTTTTCTACAGAGCTGTTTATAAGTCTTTGGGTACAAATCCAAGTTTAGTCTAAAGTCTTTGGCTGCAGGTCGAAGTCAAGTCTCAAGTCTTTGGGTAGAATCCCAGTCAATTCTCAAGACTTTGGGTACAAAGAAAAAAAAAGAAAAAGACCTGAAGTACATATTAGTATATATGTTGTATATTTTTGTGTTAAAAAAAGCCTTGAGGTCACTAAGCGCGCAATTTGTGCTCTGTGTGCTCCATTTCAATCATATGATTATAGTTTGTGTTAGTGTCACGCTACAAAGATGAAGTATCTGCCCAGTTGGCTTCGGGCTTCCCATGAATTAGGATTTTACAATGAGTCCAAAAATGTAAGCCAGTCAGGAGTCACAGCGTTCCTCAAAATGTTAACATGAACAAAATGATATGGCTCATTTTATTTAATACATTTGGTGAGTTCTAGTCTAGTACATATCCCAAAAGTAGGGAAAGGAATTACAATTAGTTTTGACTGTTTGCAGTTTTGTTTTGCAATGTACACAAAACATTTACATTTCACATAATTTCTAATGGCATTATTTACTACAACTAGACCTACTTGAGCTTGGCTCATCAAGTCATCAGGCTTCCCTGTTATCCACGCCCAGTTAGGCAGTGCTGGAAGAACTGTGCAAAGCACACATATAAGTAAAAGTTGCATTGTTTTTTGGAATAACATTTATCACAGCCCTTAGAGTCGGACCACATTTTTGCTTTCAAGTCTCCAGAGAGACTTGAGTGTCAAAGCAGTAAAGTCTCCAGTAAGACAAGTCTTACAGCTGCTAAGTCGAAGTCAAGTCGAAGTCCGATGTTTGATTCTAGACTCTGACTGGAGTCTAAAGTCTCCAGCTTTTCTGTGCTTAAGTGTATGTTTTATGAAGTCCCTGTGATTTACAGGGAATGGCTATTCTAATATTAGGTCAATGGCTTAATATGACCTGAAACCTCTGTAGTGCAACAACACCCAAATGTATCAAAGCAGCCTTGGAATGAATAAGAGTTAAAAATCTATCCAAAATATGTTGAGTCAAGCTCAATGATTCGAACTGACCACACTGACACAAAAAGATTTCACGCATCCCAGGAAAGGGAACATCACCTTAATTGTTCGCTGTCCTGGTGGACAATGGTGGACCGAGCTCACCACTGACATCAGGACAGCAGAAACCCTTCCCCATCTTCGTTGCAGACTGAAAACTCATCTGTTTGGACTGCATCTTAGCCCTTGAAAGAAATAAAATAAACCCCTTGTTTCTATATTGTAGCACTTGAAGCAGTTTGCTTATATGATTAATCGAATGTGCTCGCATGATTCTTTCAATTTCTGGCTAGTATCCTCACGTCTGGAATGCACTTGCACGCATTTGGACAAAAGCCTCGGCTAAAGAAACGTAATGTAACGTGATAACCGCTGGGAGAAATACAACTGAGGGCTGTGTAGCGAAAGTTGAATAAAACATTATACTCCGGGCTAAAGAACACACCCTCAATTGGCCCTCGTGATAATGGTACGCGCCCCGCACGAGGGCCGGGCGGTTTCGTGCTCGCCCGAGCATACCGGCCGAGGCAATGAGCCGCGGACGCATACCATTAACCGCCCGCACGCGCTGCTGCTGCTGGTGGTGGTGCTGGTGGTGGTTGATGTCGGCGGTGGGTGGGCGGGTGGGTGACTCCTGTTCGCTGCCTACTGAGCTGAGATCACACGCTTCCATCATAACACACACCGGTCACACAGCACGGGGCCGAAGAGACAGGGGGGGGAAAATGGAGCTGAGCGAGATAATGGAGGACATAGCGATACGAGAGGGATAAAGGACAGGATAAGAAATGGAGCTGATGGAGCAAATCAATTCATAATAGAGATAATATAACAAATTGATAGATTTAGATTGATAGCGAAGGTATCTCTTACTAATACATTTAAAAAGATGGTTTGAGAGGAGATGGAGATAGCATATAGATAGTTAAGGAAATGGAGATACTTGAGATAATCAAAATATGAATTACAGTTAATACAGATAATTGAACAAATGAAGATGGACTAAATATAAACGACAAAGGAAATGGAGATAACAGCGTTATTATGGAGGAAATAGAGATAATAGATAATACAGGAGATAGTTAAAACACCAATAAAATATACATAAGAGGGGAAAAAAGTGTAAAGATGCAAAAACAAACATATAATGGAATGAAGCTGTTGTAAATGTAAAATGGTGTAAAATGGTGCTTTACACACACACACACACACACACACACACACACACACACACACACACACACACACACACACACACACACACACACACACACTATACATCCATCCAGAGCCAGAGAAAGGCAGTTTGTAACGCGCAAGCTTGTTCTAGTCACACGGTGCAGATGAATGAGCCACAGACGCATGCCTACATAAAATATAAAACATAAATATCCCTGTGTGTTCCAAAGCCATTTTAAGTCGGATAATATTTCAAGCTGATCTTGCTGTGAATGATTAAGCATATTGGAAGCCAACATGTGACATTTTTATGAGGAACACATATTTATGACTAAACAACGCTCATCTTAAAACCACGTTAAGACCAAGTGGCTGGATAGTCAAGTAGTGTGTTTAACTCCCAGCCAAAAGGTACTGGGTTCAATCCCCAATGACCAAAGTCTACCTCAAGGCATCGTTGAGCAAGATGCCCTAACCATAATGTATTATGTATGATCTCTGTTCACTGCTTTTGATAAAGGTTTGTGCTAAATGAATAAAATGTTAGTAACCTGTATGCACTAATATATACAGTAACACATATAACAATATATACATACCACAATTATGCTAATATAATGTATCATTTAGGACTTATTTGACTTATTTTCTCTGTTTCATCAATCTTAGTGAAGTGTTACTAAAGAACCACAAGCTGCAGTTCATAAAAATTCTCGCTCACGTTTTTTGAGTGAGAAAGATTAATTAATATTAAAATTAAATTACAACAATTATACCGTCTTGGGGGCATAGTCAGAATGATGTCACGGCACTGTCCCAAGCAAAGTGCTCTCTTACCTTCTGTCATCGGTTGGGGCCAAAACCTTTTTTTGGTACTTTCATTCTTACTTTCATTCTACCCAACAGTTATTATATTGACACCTTTAATTAAATTCATACCTTTCATTCTACTCAATGGTTTATTTCTGATTTCTCTTGCTCTCAGTTTCATCTATATTTGACTTTTTTATTTCTTTAATTCTACCCAACTGATTTTCTTTTCATCATATTCATACCGGTTTCTTTAATGTTTTTATTCCAACTGCCTCTGCACCACAGCGCCTGTTTATTAATATTCATGATTTGACATCATAGGATCCAGTGTGGATTCACGGCCATTAGAAATGATTAATTTCTGACTTTGATGGAACGGGGTTGATAAAATGCCAATTAAAGTATCCCTTACAACATTTCATCTCCAGAGGCGGGTATCACATGATCACAGCACCTGCACCATGTTTAATAATCCTATGATATGCAGATTTCATAGGTCTGTGACTTTCAAATCCCTAATGCAGTGGCTGCTTTATGTGGTGTCGTCGTTAAATAGTGCACACACTGTTTGCTCTCAGGCGATCAACAGTTACCTTTACTGTTGACCATCAATCAGATTTCACCTCAAGCTGTGTTGTATTCTGACAACGTCTTGAAGATTAAGTACCCAATTATGTCCCCAAACCAATCAAGTGATTTAAAATTAAGATAAAATACACTTTCACGTGGTGATGTCCATTGATTACCTAATTTCTGGCAATATAGTGTATCTCGAGCAGAATCTCATGGAAAACACAGAAAGAGCAAGGTCAGCTTTTCACATTACCAATGCAGAGAAAAATATCTTTGAAATGGTTAATAATAAATGAAATGTTGGCTGTCTGGAAGGTAAGGGGTTGCGTGAGTTAAAAGCGTGGTGTCCCCTTGTCCACCTCACTTATCCTCTAATCCTTACCTGGACTTCCTCTCATTCATTATTCATGGTCGTCTCCTTCCACACAACCTAGCGCTACAGCGTAGGCACTCACATCCCTCACAGAGAGGGAGACATAGGGGATAAAAGTGTTTATATGTCTGATATTTATTCTCAGGATATATATATATATATATATATATATATATATATATATATATATATATATAATATGTATATGACTACATTTACATTTAGTAATTTAGCGGATGCTTTTGTCCAGAGTGGCTTACAAGTGAATGCAGAGTAGCTTTAACAGTCAAAGACGAGGTTAATATATTTGTTTATTTTGTATTAATTGTGCTATTATTGTAGTGCAATATTACAGATTTTCAGTCATGATAATTACAATCACTGTGAATATTGTGCCCTAAACACTTACATTTCTGCAATACAATAATACATAATGAAACATGCTTGAAATTAACTATAATTCTGATATCATATGTGAAAATCAGAAGGAAGTACTATATTTATTGCACCAAAAGTATCTCTTTGTTCCATATAATTTGTACAAAAAAACCTTCCTTCAATACATATAATGGTCTGTACAAAGCTATTGTGATATTGTGTCTGAATTATGAATCTTAAGTCATGTTTGAGAGTTTTTCAACACATGTGCACCGTGCCAGCAAATGTATGTTTTTCCACAACCTAATTTCAATCTTAATTGCTTCTCTAAGTAAATGCTTCTAAACAAATACACGCACAAATCTGAAATGTAAATTTCATAATTAATTAGTTTTGGTTGGTTTAGTTGTGCTACTTAGTATGAATTTGTTTTCAGCTGCACGGTATGCAGTGGGAAAAATAAACATGCATATGTCAAAAACATCCATCAATGTTCGGAGGCCTAACAACTTGTCCTGGCTGTTTCAGATCTATTTTTGTAGGTCATATTCTCAGGTAATTAATATTTGAAACCTGCCCAGACCACTGGGCCTACACCCAATTGCTGAACCACATACACTGTGGTAGCTTTAGTTGTGTGGGGCAATGGTTCCTTGTCAGATACAGACACCAGACATGGTTAAATGCAAATTAAACCTATTTCTTGAACACAGGTAGTGGGTGGGTTGAGGGCCAGACCAAAACAGAACATCTTCAACCAACCTGGGTCCTTACGTCTGCATTTTCCGCAGGCTGCAGCGATTTGTCAGCCAAAAGGTTTTTGGTTGGAACCCCGATGTCCACCTCCTACCTGTAGTCATCCTTGAACAAAGTGCCTAACCCCTGCCTGTTCCTTTATGACATGTATACAAATAATTCTGGATAAACTTGCATTGGATAAAAGTGTCTGCTACAAAACGACTAGTAAATAGTACAAATAGTATGCTTGACTGGAGTATATAAATGTTGGCCTGTAAAATCACAATTTATGAACGTAAAGGACTTCATAAGCTGTGTAATCACACAAATCGAAAACTGCCTCCTTTAAATGTGTATATGTCATATTTTCAACCAACCGCACACTAAAAATCCACAAGCCATCCAGCCTCTACGATTCAATGAATTAAAATCGACAGGCTTTGGCCCTAGGGCACCCAGACACCAGTCCTGTACATATCCGCTGAACCTTTAACTGAAAACTATCAAACACATCGCCCACATCTCCACTTATTACATGGTCATTTCAATGACAGCTTAGCCACCCCATTTTTTAAAGAGACATTTTCAAAAATCGCTCAATCCTAACAATGGCCTAAATTAAATCTCGTATTCTTCTCTTCTAATGTCTGCGTGGGGCAGACATTCAACATCGTAGCTTGGGCCTGTCTGTATGTACCAGCAAGTCATTCGTTAAGCATTGAAATGATTTAACATAGAAAACCAAATAGCACATGTATTTATATCATTGGGAGGCAATCTGGCAAAAAACAAAGAAAATCGTAGTATCTTAGTAAATCGGGCCCATATAAAAACCCAAACAGTAAGACTGCGTCAAGGCATGCACTTTAGCGCCACACCCAGTGCGCGCCACTGCGTGCACATAGCATGCACGTAGCATTAACCGTAGTCTTGCCCCCCCTCCCTTCCCTGAATTGCAGTTTAAGGTGTGTGTGTGTGCCTGCATGTGCGTGTGTGTGTGTGTGTGGGGGGGGGGGCGGGGGGGGGGGGGGGGGGGGGTCTAACGGAGCTGACAGCTAGGAGATGAAGCTAATTACCCTCTCGGCTGCAGCCTCAGCCTTCCTCCCAGGGATAAGACCTGGAGGTGGGGATAAAGGATGGACGCTGGAGGAGGTGTAGGCTGGCGGTGGGGGGGATGAGAAAGAGAATAAGAGAGTGCGGGCTCAATGTTGGATGTCTCTGTGCAAACATGGGGCTGGAAGTGGGGGAGGGAGGTCTTGGTGTATCACACACACACACACACACACACACACACACACACACACACACACACACACACATACACATACACATACACATACACATACACATACACACACACACGAACAAGCCCCTTTTTACAGACATCCCACAATATTGCCGTAAAGAAGATCCAGCATTATGCTGGCTTTGCTTTTAAACACAGAACCAAACAAAGCGAAATAATGCCGCCCCTATGAGTGCTTTTACATAGCATTCTGGCGTTCCGGAATCAGAGGCGTGACACGTAACACGCCAGGGTCAGCATCTTGTGTGATGTGTAACCTACTCGCCATTTCTAAACAATAATTGGCGGGTGAAGTCGTGTTGAGGTGCTTTTGCTACCAGCGCATATTTATACCTCTCTTGAAGTGCAAGCAATGTTGCTTTGCATCGTATATAACATGCGTAACGTTCCAATGGCGGATCTGTGAAAGCAACGGGTTTATGCGATCAGAAATACATTGGCAGAGAAATTGAAGGAAAGCAGGAAGTTGCAGACGTAACACGTCAAAACATCACACCACTGTTGCGCCATGCCGCTTCACTCTTTTTAAAACAGATGTTGATTTAGATTTACTACCCCTGCTGCCAGCTTAAAGGCGGAACAACAATGCCCCTGCATTCCACGTACGTACGTTTTATACTGAAGGTGAGGCGGAATAACGCCGCAACAATCCCGGCTTGAACAGGTTGTGTAAAAGGGGCTACATACTTAACACTCTCAAGGTCCTGCTTTCCCCTTCTTCACTTTGTCTATATTTATCTTTTTCCTTATCCACGTTGGCCTCTCTTCCTCAAGCTATGTACATCTTCTGTAACCAACGTCCTTCTCTCTCACTCCGTCTCTCATCTCTCCCTCTCTTTCTGTACTATCTCTCTCTGTCTCTCCCTCTCTATCTCTCTGTATCTCCCTCTCCCTGTATCTCTCACTATCTGTACCTCTCACTCTCCATCTCCTCTCTCTTTCCGTACTATCTCTGTCTCTCCCTCTATGTATCTCTCACTCTCCATCTCCTGTCTAGCTCTCTTTCTGTACTATCTCTCTCTGTCTCCTTCTCTCTGTATCTCTCAGTCTCCATACCTCCTCTCTCCCTCTCTCTTTCTGTACTATCTCTCTGTCTCTCCCTCTCTCTGTATCTCTCCCTCTCCATCTCCTCTCTCCCTTTCTGTACTATCTCTCTGTGACTTTCCATTCTCCTCTCTTTACTGTACTATCTCTGTATTCTCACTCTTTGTCTCTCGCTCACTTTTTATCTATTGTAACAAGTTCTTAGACTTACAAGTAAGGTTGAGAACAATCAGAACTACTTTCAACATTGGAGTAGCTAAAAACTAAAATACAAGTGCTGAATGACCAAGTTCATAGAAAAACAATTAAAAAAGGTGTAAATTAAACATTTTGGCTGACATTAATATATTCTATCATTTCAAATGTTATCAATTTCCAAATTGATTAACCAAAGGGAATGAATGCAATAGTTGTGTGAAGTCTGGTACTCTGGTCGTTTGTGTATGGATATGAGGTGACCTCACACACAGCTGTCAGACCTGCTGGATTCGCTCCAGGCCCCTGGCAGAGGCACATGTAGGTCAGAAACATAATTAATAACCCCCCCCTCTCTCTCTCTAATTTTCCTTCCCTAACCTGTCAGTTTAGATCCAGGAAACCCAATAAAAAACCCACGACAACAACAACAAGAGCAATCTCAATTCTGCGATAACCACATCTGAAAGAACTTGTAGAGATGGAATCTGACTTTTTGTGTTCATTTTTTTATTAAACTTCTCCAAAACATGTTACTTGTTATTAAGTGATGGATAAATAGTCGTTGTAACTTGACAGTTTAGCAAGGAGCGGTTGTCGGTGGAAATTTTGTGACTAAAGACAAACAAAATGTTGACGACACAGCAATGTCAAACGTGCGTTGAAACAAATAACTACATGGTTACTGTAGCTAATTGGAAATTAGCTCAATGCCTTGCGTGCCCTTTGATCAAATATATATCTGGATTGAATTAACAGTAGTAACAAACATTTATTAATTATTATTTAATTACTAAACAGTCACTCACACAAAATGTTTATCAGATCTTTTTTTGTGCCTTAAACCTTGGTGATACCTTCATGGCAACACTTTTTTCCCCCTCCTGTCCCTCTATATATATCTTAACTCGTTGATGCTGCAATCGATTCCCAAACCCACCACTCTCTTGCAGATTGCCTTTGAAATCGATATTATGGTAACCCCACCTGTAAGAGTGGATGGTTGACATGAAGTGTCTTCACACCAGCTCTGTCATTTATTTTTAACTACAGGCCGCCGAGTTTAAATTAATTCAGATGAAAAGCATGAAACCCGACCACACACGGCTAACTCAATAGCCGGTCAACTGACTTCTTACCGTGTGCCTGTTTAAAGACAGATGCACTTTATGATGTGTCCTCCCTTCATCCATCACCACAAATGCGTAACCCTCTTTCTGGGTTGAAAATTATTATTATTGTCAATATTTTCCGGCCATGGATCTCCTGGAGTAAAAAAGAATATGTTGTGTGTGGAGGATTTTCAATATATATCTTTACCGAAGTACTGGGTTCGATCAACAATGTCCGCAGCCTAATCATCCTTGAGAAAAGCCCTGCTCCATAATGACATTTATCTGAATTCACTGCAAGTCCCTTTGGATAAAAGTGTCTGCCAGATGACAACATACTTAAGACTAATGGAATACAATCAAATAGGCTTAAAAAAGATCCCTGTTTCGATTTTATTGTGGATTAATGCATTTTCATACACATACACATACTTTCAATTGTCAACATTTGTTTTTGGGCTGCAGTAAAACAAAAATGCCTTGGTATACATTGAACGGTATTTCAATGTCAGTGTCGGACCCAGATTCTGAACATGACGCTTTTGATTTGGACTCTTGTTTGACAAATATTTCATCATTCTTTAGTTTGTTATGTCTTGTCAGACAAATTTTACCATGAATAAAACCCCACACACACACAAACACACGATCGTATTTTTTTATATTTCGGTTGTATGATAAGCATGTGTTCTAGTTAGCTGAGCTACCATTGTTTACTGTCAATCTCAACATTTCTTTGCTACCTAATTGGACAGCCCTTTTATGCTCGAGCATACAACCAGCTTTTGTTGCTCTTCCAAACTTTACCATCATAACTTTATTATTAAAACTTTAACACAACATGGATGCAGCCTACAGTACAGTTTCTCCTTTAATCAGTCGGATATTGGCTTAACAATATCAAAAGCTCAATGGTTATTTATTTGGACACTTTATTTTCCCCAGAGTGCCACAATTTTCAACAACCCTAGGAACTATTGCTTCAGTTTTAATAGGATGTATTTAGAGGCTAATTAGGCATCGTGAAGCCTGATTCAAGATGAATATGTGTTATTACTTGTTATATGATATGAGTGTTGGAGGCAAGCCATGCGTTTTTTCTCCTTCATTTATGAGAAAGGCATAATTGAAAATAACTACTGAGTAAAAATAATATATAGAAGAAAATGTCTCAAAATGTCTCAAAATCTTAGCTGACCTCCTTCCCTCGCTTCCCTTTCAACACACCACTCATAGTGGTACGTACGCTATCTGTACAGACGCCGACAAACTGTACAGCTAGCATTCATACCGCTCATAGTGGAACATACGCTAGCTGTACAGACGCCATCATACTGTACAGCTAGTGTACATACTGCTTATAGTGGTACATACGCTAGCTGTACAGACACCATCATACTTTACAGCTAGCAAAAATACCGCTCATAGTGGTACGTATGCTAGCTGTCCAGTTGCCATCATACTGTACAGAGTGTTTGTTAACATAGAGCTGTGGCCAAAAGGCGTTCATAACATGTACTTTGTTAGTTTTCTGTTTAGTTTTCTTCGGAACCATCAACTTCTATATAACTGTCATCAATCTTCAACAACGCTGACTAAATTAATGCTTTGATCTCAGAGTCACCTGGGAGATGCGTTGGATAAAAGGATATGCTTAAAGTACAACGGCATTTGCTGGCTGTTTTTATCCAATTCTTCTTACATTACTGTGAGTGCACTGTGAGTGCATGTCAGTGCATACATTTTTAACCATTCGTCTGTTCCAAAGTATGACCATATTGACTCATATCTTCTTACTCATCGGCAAACCTTGACCAAAAATGTCTCATCCTATCCATTGTGTTGACTGTACTAAATTCTGGTGGCTTCTCTGTTCAGAAATCAATGCTTTACATGTCTGTTAAACTTCAGGATTAATAAAAAAGGTTCAATCCATCCAAAGAAAAGAGTTGTGTCTGTTGAATTAGCCTCAGCAGCTTAGCAGTTCAACATTTCCATGGCAGCAGCCACGGGGATCAGCTGTTAGTGATTAGCTGTGTTTTACATAGATATACATAGTGCTGATGTATTCAAAAGTCTGATACACTGTATGAGACAATGGCCGCATTCCAATAGTCACTCTTAGCTCATCATCACTTCCTAAATGACATGTTCTCGTCGATCACCGTACCCACTTTCGCAATACGCAGTAAGTAAGCGAAGCAGCTCAAAGTGTTTTCATTAGATGTAAAATGCCCATGAATCCTATCTTTTCTACACATCCCAATGTAAATCACATCCTAGTAAACTCTCAATCTCTCTCTCTCGCTCTCTTTTATTCCCGCCTCTCTCTCACGCTCTCATTCTCCTGAGCTCTATTGCTCTCTCTCTCTCATTCTCTCTCCATCTTCTGACATTATCACTCTTACATACCTTGCCCAGCATACTCAAACACACTCCCTCACACACACACACACTGATAACACATAATGGAGGAATGGGATTTGAAATGGCGTCTTGGCGAATAAATCAGGATTGAACGGGCGTGGGGATGAGGGGGGATGACATCCCCTCCGAGACATCTCCACAGGGAATGAATCAGCCATGTTACATGTCACAGCAGTTGACACATAATAACGCTTGCACACACACACACACACACACACACACACACACACACACACACACGGAAACAGAATTGACCATTTGCCTTAAGAACCATACTTATTGACAGGCAGATGGAACTTTTTAATTTCCCTTGTCACAATCTGTAATTTCAGGGTTACAACCTTATTATTTAACCTATGCACCTACATCTATACATTGGGGATTCCAAATATTGTATTAGCACCAAAGCATTTCACATGACATGCTTTATTATCATTTTACAATCATAGTAGAGGTGTCAAATAAATCATAAATGAATTCACATAAGGATCGCAATTGTTATCTTCTGTGGTTCTATATCGATTCACAACTTCCTAAAATATGTAGTTTTTTTCCTTTTGTCTTCGATTTGCCTTTATGTGTTTACATTATCGCAATCAGTTGATATAACTTTTTCAAAAATAAAAACTACATAATCATATACATACAGTACATATACTCTGCTTCCATGTCATAATTTGCCACACCTCTTTTCTTAGCTCAGAGCAGTCTGGAGTAGAGCCTGAAATTACAAGAATAGATTGTGAATCGAATCGTGACCCCAAGAATCAAAATTGAATCGTGAGAAACAGAAAGGTTCACACTCATAGATTATGGGCTGCTTCACTTCAAATGAACCCAACCTTGTGCATACAGTAGGCCTATTTTGTCGGGGTCTCAGTTTACTACTGGTCCTCTCTCTGCTTACATATAACTGGTGCCCTAGTTGTCTCCTACCCCATGTCTTCGTTTTTGCAAATGTGTTTGCAGTGTTTTATGCATGTCTGTATGTGTGTGTGTGTGTGCGCGTGTGTGTGTGTGTACATCACTGTGTGTTTTGTGTGTATACTGTATGTGTGTACATCCATGTGTGTGTGTGTGTGTGTGTGTGTGTGTGTGTGTGTGTGTGGATGTCTACATCCATGTGTGTGTGTTTGTGTGTGTGTCTGTTCTCTCTTCACATTTCACGGGGGTGGGAGCAGGTCAATAGCTTGGCGGCGATGACATCACAGAAAGAGAGAGCGGCCGATTAAATCAGTGGTAGACAAGGTTTAGCGATTCCCACTGTGATTCCCACCACGATTCCTGTCGAAACCCCTCACCACCCGGTGCTGGGGGTCGGCGGTTATGGGGGGACGTCTTACTAGGGGGGGGGGGGGGGTCAAAGTTAAACCCTGCCAGTTATTTTCATTAATTTTGTCTTCCCTCATCGGTTGTACACAAAGCCAGCATGTTGTCGTCCTTTACTTACAAAAACCATGACATCAAGTAAATAATTTAATTGTAAAAAAAAAAAAAAAAAAAAAAAAGACATCACTCCTGGCATAAGCCCTGATCGGGTCGTTTGCGTCTGGAAGAGCAGGTGTACTGAGAGGATTTTAATACATGTTATGTTTTATTTTTACTACCGGAGCCTAACTGTGGTTATTTACCGCACCATCGGGTTACTCCAAAACTTTACAACAACCCCCCCCATCTTGTGTTTCTATCAGCTGTCAAGAATAATACACCTCCAATAAAATATTATACTGTCGAACCCACTGGTATGACCCAGCACTGAGCTCCATAAAGGGAGGCCAGGCTAACGCAGAAGATATAGATGTGTGTGTATATATTTTCCTGGTATGGACGTCATGCTATGAAGACTGAAGTTTATGTCTTTGGTGTTATATTGGTGTGTATTGTGGTCAAGGAAGAGACAGGACTCTATTCTGTTAGCTACTTCAACTAGCTGGTTTATTGTGCTGTTTTAACTGTAGCTATTCGATATTTTTACTACTGTAATTACGTTATCTAGCTATTCCAAAAATACATTTCAATAAGCGGTTTTAACCACCTTCTTCATCTAGCTATTTTAAATAGCTACTTCAAGTAGCTATTTTGACTAACTACTTTCACTACCTACTTCATCTCGTTATTTTATATAGGTACTTCAACAAGATACTTTTACTACCTACTTACAGGTCCAGTGTGTAAAATGTAGGTGGCCACTAGCGTTGAGGTTGCAGATTGTAATTGACTGATTCCCCCCCCCCCCCCCCCCCCCCCCTCCTCCCTTTCCAATGTCTACGGTGGCCTGTACTGGCCTGTATTGTGTAGGGTGCCAGTAGGTACTTCCAAAAGTATGTCATCGTATATAGCATCGAGTAGCCAAGTGTCCAGTGATGAGATTCCATGACAGATTTAAGAATTGTATATAGTTATTTATTCTGTGATGATAAGTATAGGTCATTTTACATTGAACGCAAATGTTATTTTGACCCATGGCAATATTATATTTACAAATTATGAAGTTCAATGGGTGTGAAGACATATGTGGCATTTGGCAAAAAGCAACATCAATTTTTAATCGCACCAAGGTCTATTTTTAACAGGTTTAGCCTGCGAATAAATCAGTTTAGCCAATCATAATCGGGTATCCTGTTCATAGTCACCTACATATTGTAGGACATGGCAGAGGTACATTCATACATTCACATTCATAGACCTATGATTATTGCTATATGTTATACGTATCGATCACTCATCCTGATAGCAGTCGGCGCAACATTATTTTACACTTGGTAAAAGAAAAATGAAATATTTTCATGGGATTATACACTAATTAAAACATACTTATGAATATTATATTCAATTTCTGCCACGTCTGTTTCATTAGTTGCCACGGAATGATACACACTGTACCTTTAAGCCTCTATTTTTACGAGCGATAACAACATTATTTTACTAAAAACCTTGATTTATTTATTTATATTTCCTCACCTCTTTTCATCATTTTTCCTAAATTGCTATTTAAACTGAACATTTTTCACTGTGCCATCTGCAAGCCATCTGCTTTGTAATTCAGTGGCACAGCTGAATTCTCATTTCTGCCTAATATTCCGTTTTAATACATTTCACAATTTTCAGATGAGGTTGCTGAAGAGCTAACTTGAGGACAGCTTGTTTTACACACACACACATACACACACACACACACACACACACACACACACACACACACACACACACACACACACACACACTAGAAGTTGACCCTGCCAACAAAAATCAATGTTTCCAATGAAAGCATGCTCCTTTATAAAACAAAACGTGTAACCTTCTCTCTCTCTCGTCTCTTTATCCATCTCTCTCTCTGTCTACCTTTCGGTACTCTCTCTTGTCTCTCTCTCTCTTTCTCTCTGTCTCTCTGTCTCTCTCTCTCTCTCTCTCTCTCTCTCTCTCTCTCTTATTCATATAGAGCATTGTGTGTGTGTGTGTGTGTGTGTGTGTGTGTGTGTGCGCACACCTCCACACAATATCAACTAAACACACACCAGTGTTCTTCAGGTTGTGCATTGAGATGAAAGAACAAAATATGATTGTACCTGTTTTTACCTATTTCTTTCTTTTACTTTCACTTTCATTCTCTCCGTCACTACTATTGATCCTTCTCATTGATGGTTTGTTTTGTTATTATCCCTGATAAAAATAAATAAATAAATGGGTTGGGCCCAAGGAAATGTTTCTTGTAGAGCAAGGGGAAGAGGGAGAAGGAGAAAAAGGAAATATTCTGAACTTAAAATAATTGTTTGAATGAATTCATTTTTAAAGTTTGATTAATTATTTGGTATGGGCCACCACTTGGGGCCATTTCCTTCATCTGTATGTATCAAAGTTTTCACTCAAAATATATATTCTCACTGTCTCATATAGTTCTCTCTGTTGTGCTGGAAGTGAATTGGTTTACTCTGTTTAACTTTGGGGGTGCCTGATGTTTTGGGGGTTTGGTTTGATTTGCTTTTAAAATAATTTATCTTCTCTTCTCCTTGTCTCTCGCCTCTCTCTTTAGGAGACTCATCGCAAGTTGGTAAGTCCTCTCACAATTATTAACTTTCTATTTATGTCTCGTATTTCAAAAAGGTGTCTGCTTATTCCACTGCTCCAGGCGGTGAAAAGTGTTGAAAAGTGCTCTGTCCTATTGTTGAATGCATCGCAAAATTATATCAATAAATGCATTGGTACACACAGAAACACACACACACACACTCACACGCCACAGAGAACATGCTTTCTGACTTCATTTTATGATGGTGGGAACAGGCCGCTCCATTCCTAATGTTGTTTACAAGCCTGTGAGGGCCCATGGAAAGCAGAACTATATTGGTTTAAAGTGGTCAAAACTGGTCTAAACTGATCCGATTGTTGTTAGCAAGTGTGAAATCACGTAGCAAATCGTCATCCTGGCCCGAAGTTGAAATTTGTACGAACGACTGTCGTTACATCTGTTGTCTGAATGCTAACTGCACTCTCAGGAACTTTTATTTGCAACCATCCGCTTGTGAATCGCTTTTACTACTTTTTGTACTTATGGCGGATTTGGCAATCTCTCCTAGTAAATAATTTAGTATAACTTTGAGATGAGTTGCGTGGGGTGGGGGGGGGGGGGTGATGGGACATATGGTTAGTGGGTAGACTCCAATTGGTATTGGAAAAAGTAAAACGAGACTTGCGTGTGAGCAAAGTTACACCACTTCCAACCCATTTCCTCCTTAATTAGCTGTGCTTTTTATCCAGTGATCCGAGGGGGTAATGTGTTTTCATTAACTCAACCTCTGCTATCAGTTCTCAAAGTGCTCAAGCAAGTGGCAAGGCCAAGAGGCCCAAAGTGTTTGGTTACAACGATCTCGCTCAGCTCAGCTCTGAGTTCCTCTGCCCAGAAACCTGGAGTGTCCTTAAGAAAGGATGAGCAAAAAGTTGTTATAAATGGGCTGACGTGACTAGCTTTCTATCAGCGAGCTATAATGCATCGCCGACGATGGGGGGGGGGGGCGGGGGGGGGGGGGGGGGGGGGGGGGGCAAAGTAGATGGATTACTGAGGCGTTTCACCCAAATGGACCATAAAACGTGAGGTATAAATTATGGGGTATGTCATCCGCAAACACTGCAGAAACCGATATCCATCAGGTAAAACATGTGAGTCATAGTAAAGACATCAGAATAGGGTAAGTTTGAAAAGAAGTCTGAGATTCCCAACAGACGGTTTATAAAATCCATGACCGTCAAACATGACTAGTTGTTCTGGTTTTGTTTCTCATTTGCTTCAGGCTAGTATTGGCATTGAATCCAGTTTCCTCTTAAGGACATTATGCAGGCAGGTATACAGACAGACCCGCAGGCAGACAGACTACCAGCAGCACGCTCACTCATCGAACGATTGATAATAACTGAAACACCTATATAGATGGCTTGACCTTTCCTCCTCTTCTGTCTCTCTATCTAGCTTTCTCACTTTCTCTTATGTGCTCTCTCTCTCTCTCTCTCTCTCTCTCTCTCTCTCTCTCTCTCTCTCACACACTGTTGTTGGGGTGGTTGGTGCTGGCTTGTTGTTATGATAGCTGGCTGTCACATACATCTCTGATCCAAACCCACTTAGTTTCAAACGCTCCATGCCTGCTCATTCACAGCTTAGGACGGAGGACTCTTGGTCTGTTTACTGTACTCAGTTTTTTGTGTTTTATATATATATATTTAATAGGCTCAGTAGCCAAATCAAAAATAAATAAGGAAAAACTCCTTGCAATAACTTTATTTACACATTTCAAACTCTTTAAGCCAAGCATTGTTTTTTTTTATAGCTTTAGTCGGAGTGTCATATGAAATTGACTTTTTAACGTGGAAATACTGGTGTGAGCTATCAGCCCTTTCGTGACTCAGAGACGGATCATAGCTTTCGCTAAATCATGAGTTACTTTGATCACCGCATTCATTAGGGTGCTCATTACTAAACCAGCTTTCAGTTTTAATAATCATAATAACCCTGGCTATTAAATATACAACTCCCATTTAAGCTGTGTATTAAATAATAATAATAATAATAATAATATGAACCATCATTTAAATGGCCCTTATATCACAAGCCGTTTAAACAGTTATCCTTTTGTGACCACAAGTGGAGAGATGCTCCCACTGCAACTCCAGTCTACCAGTTGATACAGTCCACCAATAATCTCCTTCCGGACACTTTGTCATGTAAAAAACGGATAGACTTTGACATGGCCTGCAAAGGCACCATGACACTAATGGTAAAATAGGGGGCCCTTTAAATATAGATGAATGAAGTAGATGAACACAATGTCATCCCCATTGGAAGGACAATCATTGTTTGAAATTAGTTGGACTCTTACGGTGAAACAACAACAGACTCGCTGGGTGTTTTGTTTCAACACCCAATGTCACAAAGCACAAAGTGCGCGGCGGCGGCTGCCTCCGCATGTAAGGCAGACAGAGATAATGAGATAGCCACCTGAGATAATTAGCGTTCAAAGCTTCCGGAATGTTCAGGGCAACGTACTGCGGGGAAGAACGGTTAACCCCGAAAGCAATTTAATAGCCACTCATTTTAATTTTCCCGACATTTGAGGCCAGTGGAAATGTGTTGGGTGTTTTGTTGTTCTGTTTTTTGTTTTTCTTGTTCAAACCAAGATGAGCCCTTTTAACTGAAATGGACTCAGACAGACAGACAGACAGACAGACAGGAATAGCAGCAATTAGTGCACTTTCAAGGAGGGCACCCAAAAGGATTTCTTTCTGAAAACTCTTATTATCTCTCAATGATGAAACAATTTTCTCTTTCGACGTCAGCAAATGCTAGCTCTCTTTTTATATGCGTAGCGGACACTTATTAACCGTCAGCTGAATTCACAATGCAACGATCACTGCAATGAACAGCCATTGTTTTTCTCCCCTCGTGTCCCCGTAACATTATCAAGGCCTGTACTGTACAAAAAACTTCTGCCAGCTCGTTTTATTTCCGTTTGTTCAGCACTTGCTCATTGTAACTAACGAGCAGTGAAAAGTGACAGCTGAAACCCACTTTCCCTAATTAGAAGCCAGATGAAGCCATACATATATATATATATATATATATATATATATATATATATATATATATATATATATATATATATATATATATATATATATATATGTGTGTGTGTGCTAATTAGTAATTACAAGCCATATCAAAAGCTATCCATTTGTGACATCAAAAGTGGGAGTGTCCGTCTATCCATCCTACATATGTGCAGACACTCCAACTTGTGATGTCACAAGTGGCCAGGTTTGGAAAGATCAAATAAAGATCTGGTAAAATACGGACCTTTTAATTGTAATAATATCACACTGTTTCAACTTCAATGACCAAACCAAAAAATAATTTTCAACTAAAAACAACGCACACTTTTGAAACGGAGATATGAACTAACCCAGCCAGAGTCAGTGCCCGTATGCAAAGATTAACAGCGTCGACTTCCATTAACCTCGACGTAATTATGAAAGAGAGCCGGCGAAGAATCCAACCTCTGTAATCCACATTATCAAAGCGAATGCTTTGTCCTCCACTCTGGGCTTCTGATTTCCTTCTCCTCTGATCTGCGTCATGTCATGTTAATGCGTCCCAGCGCATAGGCCTTTCTGAAGATGGTGTACCACCACACATGTACAGTATGCAGTGTAGCGTTTGATTTGCATCAATTTAGATTTCTTTCTTTCTTGTGGGCGCACTGGACAGCTTAGTGGAAACCACGTAGTGGAAAGAAACAAACAAGAAAATTAATTATAGTCATAAATGTTTGGGCTTTTTTGCCGTTTATTGACAGGAACATGGGTTGATTAAGAGAAGGAATGCCATGCTAGCATGGGAACGCAAGATATGACTACATTCTGGAGGAGTTTGAGTTTCACCCTAAAATGTACCCCATTCTCTACGACCAACCAGAACTTCCTTTTGATTTTGTTGTGCATCTAAACCCCGGTTCCTACTATCATTACCTATACACATCAATCCCCCACAGGCACTGCTGGGGTGAATGGGTGTGTGTGTGTGTGTGTGTGTGTGTGTGTGTGTGTGTGTGTGACCCACCGACGATAGGTATATGCACAGGAATGCAATCTTGTCTAATTAGCTTAGCTTGACTCCTGAGGAGAGACAGGGAGTCATGAAGAGGGAGAGAGATAATAACAGCAAGAGAGAGAGAGAGAGAGAGAGAGAGAGAATAGGAGAGCTACACACATATTTAGAAACAGATATTTGCAAGCATACATATTTGGAAGCACCAGCACATACACACACTCACAGATTCAACACAAACACAAAGCACATCTGAATACACACACAGATGCAGGCGCTTGAAAACACATACACACGCATGCACACACACACACACACACACTTATATACACACATACGCACGCAGACACACACACACACACACTCAGGTGTCATGCTTATGACGCAGAGATACAATAAACAGCTCTGTCAGGGAAACAGTGTTCCCTAATAATTCATTGTCTTTCCCAGAGGCTACGACTCGTGTAGTTGTCACACCTGGGGTCGAAGGTTAATGATGTAACTTTAAAAAACAAAGGCACTTAAAGATTTGTCCCTGTTCTGCTCAAAATAACAGCAGCAAAAAGAGTTATGCCCTATGCAGGTCAGGAACAATGTTTGCTGCATTCGTTCAGGAACTTGATTTCCTGCTTCCTGTGCTTCTGGTGCATGGGAGGAGGTAATTTCCTGCGTCTGCTCTCCTGGTGTAGTCCATCTGGTGTCAGGCCATCAGCGATCCCCTGGCACACACACACACACACGCACTGGTTCCTTTTTATTAGCAAAATTTAATAAAATGCATTCTTAGTTGAAGAATTACGTTTCCTATTGATATTTATATTAATAGTATTAGTAGTAGTGTTTTCCCTATTATAGCTAATACTATTCTAATCTTTTTTTGCATTAGTGGAAGTTGTAGAAGTAGTAGTTGTGGAAAAAATATATTTACTATTTAATATATTTTACTGTACAAGGCCTGACGGAACCTGCATTTTAATTAAATTACAGCTCTGGCCCAGATATCCAAATATGAATATCCAGACACGTTATTAAATACCATTGGGTAAATAGCGCTATAGGTTCCCTTCACTGTGCCATTACCCCAGCCCCTATGTAATCACTACTGTTGTCTTCCAGATCAAATTAAATTGCAGCCTGCTTTCTTTATTTATTTACTTCATCCTTTCATGGAGGGCAAACACGGACGGCGGATTCATTATGTTTGGTATTTAATGGCTTCAGTAGATAGAAATCTCCTAATAGGGGGAACTTGTTTTGGTTTCATATTATGATGTGTTTATAATATGTAATATATATAATATAGTTGTATATCTAGTTTGCACTATATTTAGTTTGCATGGATAACAAGTGCATACTCTCAGTGGAGATGCATTGCGTTAGCATACTGCAGACGTCTGTGGGGACTTCTTTCTCCTGGCTCATCATTGCCCTTGTGTGACACTTGCACACTATTTGTGCCCGTGGTCATAATGCTATTCTCACCAATGTCGACCAATCCCCAGGGGGCAAAGCTAAATCCTCGTGTTTAGAGTCACACTTAATTGAAACGACTTGAGTTTGTTGTATCCTGGGGCCCAGAAACCAATACCCTAAACAGTCCTTGAAGCTTTGCTTAAAAAGTTCACAACTTTATCGACACACCTTTTTTTCCTTATTACATATGATAGGATATTGTGGAGTTTGTAAACATCGCTAAAGGCAGTTTGCTACCATCTTGGCGGCCGTGTCCTATACTATAAAATGCAGTAGAAACACAACCGCCAGCACATGCCTCAAGGAGCTATGAAGCAAGCTGATAGCATGGCCAAGACCATGGCTCGTCTCAAGACCATGGCTCGTCTGCTCTCGTCTATTCCCTTCTCCTTTTTGCCTTCTCTTTTTTGTTCTCCTCTCTTCTACTTTCTCTCTCTCCATTCTCATTCAGAGGAACCCTCCGAGGTCTAGCTTAATTGAGGGGGTTATGTTGATGTGTGTGTTTGTGTTTTAATTCCTCGACACGCTAGCTTAGCAGCTACACTGTATCTTAACACCCTGCAAGAGGTGCAGAGCACGTTGGAATTAGAAGCTTGGAAGTTAGCGAAATAAGAGATGAAACTTTCAACCTCTATAAAGGTTGTGAATCTGTGCAATTACCGTGACGAAGGGTTGAAAGGGTCTTCCTTATCCACCGAAGATAGATAAAAGATGCGATGGGGGTCACTAGGTGATGTGGAGACATGAGGTTCATTTGGTAAAACTGTGTTAAGCATGTATTTAGTTAGTGTGTTTATTGAGCATTTGAAAGTGCAGAAGTGCATTCTCCTTTCAACCTTCCTCCCGTCCTCATCTTCAAGCATGTACAAGCACACTCACAGATTCAAGCGAATTAAGCGTGATTTAGAGTACAATAACCCCACATGCTCACTCACTCAATCCCTCACTCACTCACTCGCTCACAAAATCATACAATTCCAGCACTTTCTTTTGTAATTAGGTTTCAATCGATTGGCAAGGGTTCATTGCCATGAATTCCAGCGAGATAGTCCACACCCATGTGATGAATCAGAGGCCCCCCTCTGGTCCTGGATCATTATCAAGGGGACCCCTGAACCCAGGGGCCCCTGGGACCAGCAGAGACACAGGGGAGAGGGCTTTAGCTCGGAGACACAGCCAGAGCAAGGAGGGGCTAACAGTGATCGATCACCCCTGCATTGTGCACCGACAGAGGGATGGTTTGAGGGAGGGAGGGGGGTGGAGGAAGAGGGAGGTTTTGTGTTTGGTAAATGCCCTGGGATGGTCAGTATTGTGAAGTGCTATGAGGTATGGATGAAGGACAGAAACATGACTCTGCTGTCTGTAGGATCCTGAGATGCAGGGATGGCCCAGATATAGTTGGGAGGGGGGAGGGTGAAGGGAGGAGGAGGCAGAGAGAGGGCTTGGGTTTAGCTTGTGATGTGCTTGGTAAACGCCCAGGGTAAGTTAATACAAGTCCTATGTGCTGTAAGAAGGTATGCAGGAAGGAAGCAGGGAAGAGGTTTGTTAGGGACAAAGTAAGAAGCAGATAGAAGTGTCAAGTTATTTTTTTGTGTGTGTTTGATTAATGCCCTGTCAGTATTATTTCAATGTACTGTTGTGTACTGTTTGAAGGAAGGACAAACAATGTAGTGGCTAGGACCCAGAGGTGCAGAGATTACACAGCAATAGTAATGGCCATAAGGATTGATACAGGAATGACAAAGTTCAAACTGCAGCCAAACACAAACTAAAAACAAAATTAATTCAAATGTGGCTTTTAGCGAGTCCAATGAGCTGGATTTAAATCATTCACAGACATGTGCACAGGGTGTGAGGTTTTGTAGTATTCCGC
>JACYXH010000783.1:2922500-2960000 GCA_026745465.1 Lota lota
TCTTTAATGGCTGTGACGCTAATGACCTAGCATCAGCATTAGCTAAAAATATCTATATGAACGGTGCTAAAACAGCTAATTGAATTGTATCTGAAGATGTTCCCAGTGTCAGTACGTGTGCAACGTTCGTGACATTTGCGCTCGCCGTTGCCCGTGCGTGCGTGTGTGCACGCGTGCACGTGAGCGCACGCGTGCACGTGAGCTTGTGCACGTGTGGACACCGCCAGGCTAATGAGGCTTACCTCTGCGCTCGGATGGCACCACAACCCGCCGTGGCGTGGGAGAGGCAGATGTTGCCAGTGATGGATGTGCCGAGCCACCAAGCCCAACCGCTCAGGTAGCTCGGCGCAGAGTGCCGCCGTGAATATCCGTAGACGGCCTGTCGACCCCGCCATCTCGTGTAACTCTCAACTTGAGATCCCCTTGCAGAGACAATGTGAGGACCTCCTGAGGTCCTCACATTGTCCCTGCGAGGTGATCTCAAGTTAGTTTGTGTATGCAGCCATCTGACTTTGTGAGCACCACCAAGCTGGGTGATCTAAAAGTGTATGTGTCCAACTTCCCAACAGCGTCTCCACATGCTGGCCCAAAGCGAGAGTGTGTGTATGTAGCCATCTTACTTTGTGAGGACCACCAAGCTAACTTCCCAACAGCGTCTCCACAAGCTGGCCCAAAGCGAGAGTGTGTGTATGTAGCCATCTTACTCCCAACCTCCCAACGGCCTCCCCTCAAATTGCTATAAAGTTGAACTCTGTTTATGTTCCAGTACTCTCCGAGAGACACGGTGAATTTAATGGAGGGCAGACTTGGAAGAATGGCATTTAGAAAAGAGGAATGCATGGCCTCACTCATGGAGAAAGAGTGAGGCCAAATTTAACTGAACCAATTCAGGAATTACACAACATTGAATTATGTTTGGCATAATGGCACGATAAACAGAGTCCTTTATCATCTCCCCTGCCATTAACTGCAAGAGGTTTGGTGGCTGGTGTAGAACTTCTAACTGTAAAAAATAAAAATAAAAAAGGCCTAAAGGAGTTTTAAACCCTGGAAAAGGAAAATAAATGATAAAAGTATCAACATAATTAAGGGATTTTTATATTCCTATGGTTTGAAAAGTATTCACATTCAAATGGCCACTGTGGAGAAGTCTTTTGATTTCTTTCAATTTGCCCATTTGCCAATTTGTTTGTGCGTAATCCACATAGAACTAAGATCTTAATTGAGTGTCCATGAAACAGCACATACTTAGACCTCCATTTAGCATGTTGAATAACATGTTTGTTCATTGTCACCGGCTGATTATAGCCATTCATAATATTTTGTTTGCTTGAACACTCCGGTTCAAAACATGATGAGGTGAGACCTTGTTGAAGTGAAGTGGCACAAGGTGAGCAGTTGGCCAGTGTTAAGACTAGTGTGTTCAGGCTTTGCAGACTGTATGGGTTGAAAGGTACAATTCAAAAATGGGAAAGTGGACGAGCAAGCAAGCGAGAGAGATGGAAGAACGGCCTTCAGTTGGCAGAGCGACAAAAGAGTCTGTGGTGATTCAGAAGTCAGTGGGCAGGGTATGAAATACCAGGCTAATCAAATCAACAGTGAATCAAAGTGTCTTGGTATTAATTGCGGCAGACTGGAGTCGGATTAATGTTCTATGAAAGCCATGTAGAGATGATTCTGCCTATAGTATACCTGTTGTTCTTTGACTTCTTGGGCTCCTTACTTTACCCTAAGAACAGATGCCAAGTTAAATCAATCTACGTGTGGTCCTGAGTACTTTTCAACCATTTCACCCCCTATGTTTGAAAAAGCAAACTTACCTTCCCAGTGCACCCCCACAGTTTAGTTCACATTCCATGTATTCTTTATAAACAGTGGCATGACATACAGTATGTCTTTTTGAGTACATCGCCCCTTTGGCCAAACTCAGCTGCTAGTGCAACCCGACAGGTCTTCTGAAACGCGAGGAGGAGCAAGAAAGACTGCATTGGAGTGTAATATAACGATAGAAAGAGGGATGGAGAGAGAGTGACGGAGAGAGGGAGTAGAGCGATACAGAGTAGGCCCGGAGTCCCCCGAGTTACTTTACATTTGGTTTCAGTGCAGTGTTCTTGAGAACAGTATTTAACTCTAGGGTAAGTGTAGCGGTTAAGGTGTTTGACTCCCAACTAAAAGGTTCTGGGTTCAATTCCCAATGTCCGCAGTCTAACCTGTAGGCATCCTTGAGCAAGATGCTCCCTAACCCCTACGTGCTCCTTAATGACAAGAATCTCAAAGCAGATTCCCTGTTAGCAGTTTTGCTTTGGATAACAGCGTCTCCTAAATGACTAAATAGTGGTAATAATAGTTAAACATAATCTCCTTTGTTTTGGTCATTTTTCCCCTGATGGCACTGACAGTGCTTGTTGTTCATGACCTTATTATCTCATAATCATACATTGTTGAACAGTAAACAGACAGAAATGGCTTCGCTATAGAGCAACGCAGGAAAGGAGGTGGAATGCAAAATGCCATACATTGCTACTATTTTGGTGTGACGTGCTTTTGTATATCATTATGGTTTCTAATGGTTTTGTGAAGCACAGCGCTATCTAGGTTATGCACCATACATCAGATAAGCACAAAAGTGTAAATTAGAATTTAGAAAAACATTCAGCTTGCCTTCCCTGCCAGCATAGTAAACGCAGCCCTTTAGCTGAATTAAAACAAATGTAAAGCTTTGGAGCTAAGGTCAACACTTTGATTTACTTTCCTGTGCGTGAACGAAGACAAATATCCGGGCCATCCGTGTATTTATTGTTATTATGAACACTTACAAAGGTAATTTATCATCTTGCATCGTGGTTGAGGACTTAACAGCAAAGCAAACTAATGTTTCACAATAAAAAGTATTCTGGGCATTACATATATTCCCATACAGCCTTATCTTGTTAGCACAACCAACGCTCTTCTCAGTCTCATTGTTTTATGAGACTATTGTCTGTCATTGTCTCATATTTGAGTTCTAGGTATCTCTATGTATATAAGCCTGAGCGAGATGTCACTGTTCTCTTCTCCCACATCGGGGCAGTTTCAATTGTAAAACTTGACTGACTGTGTCTGTTAAACAGTGATCAAGCATTCTTGACAGGTCCACCGAAGGGAAACAAGTTCATTTCTTCTTCCGTTAGTTTCCATCATCTGGTACATCTCAATATCTACTGTGCATGTAAACAGGCAATATCTACTCTCTTTCTCTTTCCTGGTTTCTAGGCGTTTTTCCTCTAAAATGACTCATATCGATATATGCTTGCGTCTTGCGATCTGGAATCTCTGTGTAGACTGTTATATTTTGTTTGGAAGACAGAATTGAGCTTCTGATGGTTCACAATAACTAAACTTAAAATAAAGTTTTATACAAGGCATACTTTGCCTTGGATATTTATTAATTTTTTTGGTATGAATTGCAACAAACTTGCAAGGGAATTTATTTTATTCGCATAGCTGATATGTCAGGGTCTACTTCTCTACAGCTTAGACCAGTTTTTGACGGTTTGGAGTGGATGTTTTGGCTCACAGGTGTCGGTTCTAACTCTTTCCGTGAACCCCAACTACACCAGCTCATTTCAATTCTGCCGATGGGAAGGAAAAGTCCTCAATATGGTGGAACCTTTTGAATTTTGCAGTAAAGGCGCCATTCAGAAGACCCATAGCAACTTCAAACCTTGTTTTCAACGCTTTTAAGGTCCAGTCATGTGTTTAAAGACCTGTTTAGTAGGCCCCCTTGCTACGTGTGCGTTTGTCTTTCTGTTGCCGCCTGAGCATATGGGAGTCAATCGTGGATCACATGTGCATGTCCGCAGATCATGTGACTGAATGACATGCAAAGGCCGCCCCCCCCCCCCCCCCCCACTGGATCAAACCCCATCTTAAATAGCCTCCTTTCTCCCACCACTAAGCCTTGTCCTTGGGGAACGTACAGCGACAGAAGCTACACACATGTATCCCGTCCCTGTCCACAGCAGCAGGGGTGTGGGTAGGAAGGGGGCCGGGGGGGGGGGGGGGGGGGGGGTGCTATCGGTATGCAGGGACACGCGCCACGGTGCCTGTCATATGATGGGTCTGTGGCGACGGCCGTCGTCACGCCTCGGGCTGGCGAACAGCCGGCGTTTATCACAGAGGCGTGTCTCGGTTGACTAAACTGCAGAGTTGGCTGCCGCCCACTTTTAGACCCGGACACCCACGAGGCGATGCTCTTCCACTTGCTCTCGCACCCCGCCTCTCTCGGTGGCTGGTTGTCTAGTGTAGTCTGGTTCGGGTGTTTGACTCCTAGCCGAAAGGTTTTTCGGGTTCGAATCACAATGTCCACAGCCTACTAGTCAGAACCCCCACATGTTCTTCAATGACATCTAGCTAAAGACTATTCACTGTAAGTCTCTTTGGAAAAAGTGTCTGTAAATATCGATATGTGAATAATATGTAGCAACATTTTGAAAAAAGATTTGACTACGCTGTCAAATCTAAAATGATTGATTTGGAAATCAATGGTCATTATGATCACTGGTCTCTTTTTATTGACGCTTGCTAGCTGTAAATGTAATGTGCTGTTGCTAATGTTGCTAGTTGCCAGTGGTTAATTTGCACAAGCTGCGTTCACCGCATCATTAAGGGAAAATGAGTGAATGAAATGGAAAACAAGCAGAGCATGCTAATATAATTCAGCTAACAAAAGAGCATTAAGCAAATATTCACTGTTCCATATTCATTGTCTTGCATTTGTTCTCTCGTTGTGTTCACAATGGAGGTCAACGTTCTACTGTACCATAGCTATGAAAAACACTTACGGCTGTTATCTGAAGCACACCATTTTATTCTCCCTCTTCCTACAACTACTGGTCTACAGTTACTAGTTAGTCATCCAGCAGACACCTCTATCAAAATATACTTACAGTTAATCTTCTCTTATGTTATTTAGGAGAAGGACAGCAGCGTTAGGGCATCTTGAGCAAATATTTCCGATATGCTGTGGACATTGGGGTTCGAACACGCAACCTTTTGGCTGGGAGTCAAACGCCCTAACCACTGCAACATCCTGTCACACTGGGGTATGACTTCAACCATAGGATTTTGTCTGCTACCTGATGTACCGGACCACTTTAGAAATGTGTTAACTGGGACTCCAGTGTAAGATAAAAGGCCTCAGGGAGGCGGTGTGGGGGGGAGACCTTGTGCACTCGTGGTCCCTATGCAAGGCACCGACCACCTCATCGCACTAAAGTGTGTGACGTGGTTTTCAACGCGAGCCATTGCGTGTGTAGGGCTTTGATTGGCCATGGGAAGGAATGGGAAAGGCGTGATAAAAATGTGTATTCTCACTGCAGTCCTTTCCACCTCACTTCCTGTTGACTGCCTCAATGCCAACGGACGTTTGTAAGGGAATTCTCCCGGCATTGTTGTTGAGAGAATTGGATATAATTTGATAAAAAACAAAGTCACCAGATCTCGTCAAATGTATGTATGTGTCACTGGAACAACACATACTATTTATTTTAATTTTCTTTCAAAACAAGGGTGGTCATGCTTAGTGTTCCTGAAACCAGCTTATTTCAGTCCGTGGGGAGGGCCGTAAGTCGCTCTGAGCTCTGTAGCTCCACCCCTCTCGGGGCGGGGGTTCTTTGTTGTTCGTAATCGGATGAGCGTAGGTCAGATGAGGCCTTCGCCCCCCGGGGTGATTGTACACAGTGTTTCACAGTCACATCAGGCTAATGTGATTGGGCAAGGGTATTTCGACTCCCAGACAAAAGGTTCTGGGTTTGATCTCCGATGTCTGCAGTCTAACCTGTAGGCATCCTAGAGCATGAGCCCCCCTAATCCCTGGCTTCTCCTTAGTGACTTGTCTCTGTATTCACTGTTTAACCCCTACCTGCTCCTTAACGACCTGTCTCTGTATTCACTGTCTAACCCCTACCTGCTCCTTAATGACCTGTCTCTGTATTCACTGTCTAATCCCTACCTGCTCCTTAATGACCTGTCTCTGTATTCACTGTCTAACCCCTACCTGCTCCTTAATGACCTGTCTCTGGGTTCACTCTCTAACCCCTACCTGCTCCTTCATGACCTGTCTCTGTATTCACTGTCTAACCCTTACCTGCCCCTTAATGACCTGTCTCTGTATTCACTCTAAATCACTTTGGAGAAAAGTCTGCCTAATGTCTATTTGGCAAGAAGTAGCAAAATAACCACATCAACATGATATTGGTGAAACCTGAGTAGGATTTGATTTTGAGAATTAGGTTTAGAATGTGTCAGTCATCTGTAAATGTGTAGACATATGTGTGAATGTGTAAACAGATTTCATGCAAGCAAAAGTTGAGAATTTAATGGATGACTTAATGTGTCAAAAATATGTGTGAATGTGTAAATGTTCAATGTGTGAAGGTGAGAAACATTTGGAGATCAAAAATCATTTTAATAAATATTTTAAGACAAAATGTGTAAGCATATACTACAAGCATAGCCTACACGCCATATTGTAATGCTATTCTATAAAACAACCACAATACACACTTTTTTATTTTTACTTTTAACATTTAAAAGTCCAATTTCAGTACAAACCTCTCAAGAGGTCAAGCTGCTGTTAAATAAATGTAAATGTACATCCCATTTGGAAAGGTTACCTGACATGAATTATTAGCAAAGCCTATAAGTAGTTTGCTTAGTAGTGTATCTGAGATATTAGCACTTGATGCTAGAGAAATAGAGAGAGAGAGAAAGACAGATCAAGCTATAAATGTCACTGACTCAATATAAAGTGTATAATGCTTCATACTACAAGTATAAAGTGCATTCAGATGACATCTGTTGATATGTTGACGTCATCATATTGATGACAATTTAGAAATATACACAATTTATACAGAATACATAATGTAACAGTTTATGAATCCCATAGAGAATGTAGGGTAATTAGCATCAAAGGACAGAGCAAATTAAACAAGAGAAGATAAGCATTAACACTTAAATACAGAATACAAAGCATTATGAATACATTGCAATGTAATATTGTGGATCGTAAGAATGATTTGTGGATGTAGAGAGAGAGACTAAACAATCGTCATTGATGAAAGTAAATGGCTGAGAGCCATCTTTTTTAACCTTAAGACAACTTGTCTTGTCTTTAGATAAAGACAACAACTCGTTAACAACTTGTTCACCCCAAGAAAAGAACAGCAGCACACAAAAGCAACATTGAGGACCATCCTTTTTAGTCTGAGATGATAAAAACGTATAAAAAGAGACAGTTGATGAGGACAAAGCTGACGCCAACGACAAACACATCGCCCACAATGGGAGCCCATGATGCATTATTCACTTTCCTCTCGCATCGAGACTGTTACCAAGGCAACGGTCAAAGGGAGAAAATGTGTTTTTCTGTGGGATAATATACACATATGTGTGTGTGTGTGTGTGTGTGTGTGTGTGTGTGTGTGTGTGTGTGTGTGTGTGTGTGTGTGTGTGTGTGTGTGTGTGTGTGAGAGGGAGATTAGATGCGTATCCCTGTATAAGCCGTGTATATCTGGTACAAGCTTGTTTATGAGTTTGAATATTTGCATGGCGATGTGACTGCTGTTGCTCATGTGTTTGTGTGCTTTGTTATGTGTCAGAAGCTCCATGGGCTAAACAGACACTCATTCATGCACACACATCCACACACACACACACACACACACACCCACACACACCCACACACACGCGTAAACACAATATAGAATATAAACATCGAAGCACAAATACACCACACGTGTTTGCCCCATTCATGTTTCTGTGCACGTACGTGCACTTTTCTTCCTCTCTTTGCATTTGATTTATTCTCTCCTCCTTTCTGTCTTATTGTGGGGGAGATGTGGGTGGGGGAGAGGGGTGTGTGGATGGCTCGCATGCTACGCAGACGTGGGTCTTCGTCGGGGGGAGGCATGTCTTAGGCGGTGCACTGGGAGGCATGTGGGGGGGGGGGGGGGGGGGGTTGTCTCCGTAGGGTGCGGAGTCATGGATTAGTCTCTTCCAGCTAATGTCTGCTGGCAGAGCGAAACACTGGGGAGGGGATGATTACAGAAAGAGTGTTTGTTTGTGTGTGTGGATAACTGACTCACAGATTGCAAGACTCACTGTGCATAAAACATTGGGTGGTTTGTGTGTGACATATGAACCAATGTGTCTATGTGCAGTATTATACATTATAATATTAACATTAAACATAGGATAGATTAACACCATGTGTACCACAGCATGTGAAAACATGGTTTGACTGGCTTAAAACCTTAAATTTGGCTTCTTGTATGCCATGCCGGCAGCCATCTTGGAACTCAGCCCCCCTTTTATAAATATATGAACTCCACCTTCCCCATCTCCATTGGTATTTAGTCACGACGGCCACCATTTCAAACTGTAATCTCAGCACTTGACATAATGCACCGGTTCAGTGACACTTTAGAACAGCAAACAATATAAATGTGCGATGTACACAGAAGCTGCAGAGAGAGAGAGAGAGAGATAGAGAATGTTTGTTTTCATTTGAAATATGGGTTGTGGGGTGGAGTGAAGGCGAGTTGATATAGCTGTACAGCGTTATTTAAAACATTTAGAAATAAAAACTGATTCTGTCAGAAAATGGTTTTCATTCCCATTATCTGATTAAAGATAATGAGGTTAATTAGATGGGGAGGGGGCTGTTGTTGAGAGAGGGTTATTTAAGGGGCTCTGTTTCCACGGTGAAGCGAGGCAATTCAAACAAATGAAGAGGATTTACCCCAGACTTAACCTTGGCCTTTTATACATTAGAGGTTTGGTGCTGGTCTAGTAAATAGGGTATTTGGACTTGGTTTAGGCTTTGAGTTATCAGTTAAACATAATATAGAAACAAGATTCAGCAATATTGTTCTTGTTTGGATGAATGCTTCAAAAATACATTTGAGCACACACACAAACACACAAGCGCGCACACATATGCACTGAAAGCAATGTAATTGTCAGTTCAAGAGGGTGTGTTTGTGTGTGTGTGCCAATTACATTGCCTTCAGACAAAATCATAATTCCATCAAAACATAGCTGAATGTGTTAACATATTAAAAAAACAAAAATTCAAAGTTAATACATCACGGTTATCAGTTAATCCACAATGAGGTTTACTCGTCTTCGCCTCGAGATATAAAACAGGTGGTGATGAACCCAGCGGAATGGAAAATTGATAAGGAGAGGTTACTGGGGCTCAACAGAAAATACAACATGGAATAAGTTATCCTGAACGACTCCTGGTGGAGGTACTTTGCCCTTGTTTTGTTGTGTTTTTCTCCTTTTCTGTCCTTCGACGCCCTTCTTCCCCTCTCTATTTACATGTAGCAGTGGAGCGTTTCGGCTTTGGATAAAGTGTTGTGCCCTTCTCTGCCCTTTTCCTCTCCTTCTTAATCTTGTCACGCCTCCTTCTCTCTGTCTCCCCTTCTCTTCTTCGTAACTGAAATGGAATGTGAGTCCTCATCAGCCACGACGTGTCACGTGGCTCCTTTCGGAACCCCTGCTTTACCTCCGAAATAACCAACCCAAATATCGGCTGGATCTGCTTTGAGTGGAGTATGTAGAAGCTTTTGATCAGACACTTTCACCCAAAGTGACTTCAGAATTCAGATACAGGTCGTTAAGGAGCAGGTGGGGGTTAGGGGACGTCTTGCTCAAGGATGCCTGCTGGTTAGACTGCGGACATTGGGGATTGAACCCTGAACCTTTCGGCTGCTAGTCTAATACCCTTACCGCTAGACTATCCTGCCCTATTTGAAACGCTGCGGACCCCTTTCTAAAGGGTTTCTGGTCAATACAAAAGACATGATAGTACCCCACCACTATAAGTCCTGGAAAGTAATGTCCTCAATCAGTCAAGATTGTTATTATTTGTTATGAAATACTCTCATTCGACAGTTATCATCTAAACATACAAACCACCGTCATTACAGACTGGGTAGCTAACATATCTCATTAGCTCAGGAGGGGTGCGGCTAATGGGTTTTTGCAGTTTACACGGGGTATATAAACCCTAGATTACCTTGCTCACCGCTTTGGTGGACATAGTTATTATAGGATAGCCTCCTCCATTAATTATTGTAGGTTAGCCCCATGCTAGCCTCCTTCGTAATGATAGGCTTCTTTGCATTGACCTCTCAGAATGCATCAGATAGAGGCCGCCATCAAGTTAATTCTAATGAGTCATTTTAAATGGTCGGCCCTTTGGTGTGAAGGGATGTGGCCGATTAATTACGACTCGGTGGCTGGAAGGGGAAAGAAGGAAGGATGTAGTGATGGAAGGATGGCAAACATCAGTGGCCAACTTTGTCAACATTGGCTCTTCTTGCCTGATAGTATTTCCCCTTCTAATGGGCTGAATTGCACGGAAGTCTTCTATACATTAAGGTCCTACATAATAGAAGAATCCATATTTGGCAAGTATGAGACATCAAAACCTGTTGAGATACCACATCCTCAACATGGTTACATTATATAATTACTTCATTGTCAGACATTCTTACCCCCATTTCCACATATTTTTGCAAGAGTCAAACCTCAATTACTCCCTAAAGACACGTTTGGCGGTGACTTTGCCCAAAGCGGCTCATTCAGACCGCTGACAGCCTGCCCCTGCGTGGGATGTGTGGGATGTGTGTCTGGGTAATGACTAAACCCTGGAAACCGGGCACCCCTGCTGCGTTCGACGCCCTCAACATCCACAAACACCTCACTAAAACACAACAGTGCCCCCCCTCCCCCCTCCCCCCCAAGACTGACTGCCACGCAAACACGTGAAGGATGAAAGGGATCGCTTGATATCCACTCCCTCACAACCCTCATTAAACAAACGCGGAGGTGTTCGAGGGACGCCAAGCCTCGCGCCGCTGTCGCCCACCACAGAAATCCCTCTCTGCCGTGCTCCCCACACCCCCACCCGCCCGCCCCACGCCCCATTTTGTTCATTTTTTGATTTCATCTCCGGGACGTCCAGCAGATTGTTTGTCTCGATCCCGCGAGGCTGTCGGTCACACGGCGACAGGGCGTCTCGGAGCGCCCTTCCCCATCTCACGCCGGGACAGGTGGCCCTGACGAGCGGGGGGAGGGGGAGGGAGGGAGGGAGGGAGGGAGGGAGGGAGGGAGGGAGGGAGGGAGGGAGGGAGAGAGGGAGAGAGACAGAGAGAGACAGAGAGAGAGAGAGAGAGACAGAGAGAGAGACAGAGAGAGAGAGGGGGGGTGGGTGGGAGTGGAGAGATAGAGAGAGGGAGGGGGGGGGTGGGAGTGGAGAGATAGAGAGAGGGAGGGGGGGGTGGGAGTGGAGAGATAGAGAGAGAGAGGGGGGGGGGGTGGGTGGGAGAGGGAGGGGGGGTGGGTGGGAGTGGAGAGATAGAGAGAGAGAGGGGGGGGGGTGGGAGTGGAGAGATAGAGATAGAGTGAGAGAGTTGTGAAAAACCTGCTGCCTGTCCGTCAGAATCAAGAGTGTGATTCCTCACGTGAGTGGAGAGGACATCGCAGGGTGCCACCGCCATCTGTCCTGCTGATCGTCTCCTGCAGCGCCTTGAGGAGAGCCGCTAAGCCAGATTGGCTGGAGCCGGCTGACCGGTGACATCACAGCGTCCTCTTGGTCAAGGTCACGAATTGGCTCTTTTTTGGGCGCGCAGAACCTTCTGTCGTTCAACGGACGGGACGCACCGTTTTGTGTTACGTTTTTACGTCAGACCGCGTGACTGTAATAACCGATCACTAACTTTAGCCATTCGATTTCTGGATTGATCATAGATGTATGGTTTGACGCTACTAGTTGACCCCATCTATGCATCTAAACAACTAGCCATCCATCCGTACTTCCATTTACCCATTCACCCATTCATCCATCCATATATTCTTGTCATGGTCACAGAGCGGTCTTTGTCCAATCTCAGCTGACTCATCCCATCTTAAAACCATAAGTCACCCTCTGGAAAAACCCATTAGTTTGTGCTTTATCATAATGTCCGATAGCAGTATAAAAGATACTTGGTAGAACGTTAATTTTTTTTTCCCTAGTGATTGTATCAAGTAATTTTGACCATCGGCAGGAACATTGGCACTTAGAAAGACAATTTATGACAGCATGACATACATTGTTCTCTTACAATATTATAAACAGCTTTTCGCGTGAAGGCGACCAAAAGCTCAAGGGGCAATTGTTTCCTTTTCTTTTTAAAAACCTGCTAATGGAGTCTTTTGGTAGTAGTGTGACAAAAGCACTTTTGTCATGGTGAAAACATACATTTGCTATTGTGGAAGTAGTTTTTAAGAATAGTAAAATAATATGAAGATAATACTACTTCAAGAAGAAAAGCAAATGCACTTAGAAAATAAAAAAAGACAGCCAACCTAGTGATCTAGATGAAATGTAACAAGAGTTTAATCTACACTAAAAGGCGGAGGGGGAAGTGTCCAAAACATAAGTTATCTTCTTAAAATCTAAAATCTAATAAATCTACTTCTGAAGATAACTGATGGATATCAGCTGTCAAAAGCCTCTGAAATACTGTGTGTGTGTGTCTGTGTGTGTGTGTCACCTTGACACCTTATCATGTTGTTCCTACCCCACTGTGACTCACACACACACATACAAAGTTGACACATGTGCACACACACACACACACACACACACACACACACACACACACACACCAATCTTTCCGCCTGTTTCCGGCCCCTTTGATGTGTCTCTTTGGTTATGATCAGTGTGTTACTCTGCACACGCAGGTCACTATACAGCACCCACAATTGCGACACGCTCAAACCTTACTTAGCATCCGATACAGAGCTGATGCTGTTCGTGGGTCTGTTTGGTCACGGTGCTTAATGTATGCCTGTGTGTATGTGTGAGTGAGTTTGTGTGTGAGTGAGTGTGTATGTGTGTGTGTGTGTGTGTGTTTGCGAGTAGCATTTGTGTACACGTGTGCTGTTTTTCATGTGTTTTTTTTTGGCGGTGGCGTGCCGCTAGCACAAATCAAGTGTATCAAATGACAAGATTGTGTGACATGATTAGCGGGCGGATAATGAACGCTGTTCATTAGCATCCTCGTTATCAGCCCTGATTGGGCTCGCCTGGTAGCGGCAGTGAAACTAGCATGAGAACACTTTTGTGTGTGTGTGTGTGTGTGTGTGTGTGTGTGTGTGTGTGTGTTTCTGTGTGTTTCTGTGTGTGTGTTTGTACATGCCATATGTGTGTGCGTGGTTGTGTGTGACACACATAGTACCTGTGTGTGTGTGTGTGTGTGTGTGTGTGTGTGACATACATAGGTGACTATCAGTGCCGGTGGGACCATGTGTGTGTGCGTATTTGTGTGCATATATTTAAGCGCAACAAACACACGTCCACATAGACTCGTGAAGGCGTAGGCAAGTCGTCCACAATGGCAGATGTAGCGCAGTTGCATACAGACATGCATGCGAAGGAAACATAGCTGTTTTAACATTTCAGCAAACCACGGATATGTTGAATATCAACGTTTTCTGAACCAAAAATAAGTTGGATATCTTGTTTGTAGATACGTGTATATCAACGTTTGGTTTGAACTGCTCGTGCTTTTGGTGCTCTTTTGGTGTTTTGAAGGAATAGAATGGGGGTAGGCTTTAAGTAACTCTGTTTCAGAAATAACCAAAATTATGTATTTTATTACACGTATTTCAAACATGTGGAACAATGAGCTACATTTTTGTTGGATATGTATCCCTGGTTTGCAGAAACGTTAAAATAGCTACGTTTTCTTGTGGCGACTGGGTTGGTTATGCACACATAGACACACACACGTAGACAAACCCACACACACAAAGACACACATGCAGGAACGCATACAATGTTTATCCTCATGACAATTTCGTTGCAAACTGATAGCAAATTTAACAAGTAGCTAGGAGCATGATGGACAAACACACACAAAAAAAACACATACACACACACACACACACACACATCTCGTCCCAGCTTGTCCCCTTCTCTCCCAGCAGTGTGGCAGTGCTATCTCACTCCGGTGGTGTCAGGGACGTCGGCCAAGGATGATGGATGGCTGATAGATAGAGAGAGCCTGGCAGCAGGGGAGAGAGTGTTAGGGGTGAGGGGGGGGGGGGGTGGGTGGTGGGTGGTGATGACATAAACAACATCCACCTCACCCACCTCACCAACACACCCACCTCACCACCATACCCGCCTCACCCACACACCCACCTTGCCCTTGCATTGACAATGAAACCAGACATAAACATACATTAACACAGACGCAGACACACACACACACACACATACACACACACACACACACACACACACACACACACACTGGCTGGTAGTACTTAATTAGCCGGAAGGCAGTGTTTTTTGGTGTGTTGCAGTGTGCTTCGGAGTTTGTGCGTGTGTTTGTTTTGCTTTACCTCAACTCCTTCTTTATATTTCACTCTCCATAAAAAAAGATTGAATCATTTTCTACGATATTTTGGATAATTGCTCCTGCAGCAGCAGGATGAGAAGAGAAAGTTGCATGCATAATTTAAATTCTACAGTCTTGTTTTGAGTTTTGAGCTTGTTATGTCGATAATTGTAAATTTAGTGTTCCGGCCAGTTAGCTTGGTTCAAAAGGTCAAAATTGATCAAATGCACACTTTTTGTTTTTTTATTTTTACTATTTTGTCATTAAGCCGATGCTTTTATCCAACGTCACTTACAGTGAGTTCAGGTACCTTCACATAGTCATTAAGGATCATCAAAGGGGATCAAACACACAGCCTGAGGTCCCAACCCCCTAACCCACTGCACTACCCTCCTTTACGAAGACCCCACAGTGCATTAAAAAGCAGTTTCGGGAGTTTGACGCCGGCGGTATTTCCGGGGGTCACCGGGGGAGCAGTGGAGCCATTAAGCCCAGGCTGAGGGCCCCCGTTCCTGGGTAATCCATCGTCCAACCTCCCCTCTCCCTCCCTCGCTCCTCCACCCTTGACTCCTGCTCCCCCTCTATGGCCTGGCTTCATCCGTGCTATGGGCTCCATCTCTCCCTCTCTCCCTCTCTCCCTCTCTCCCTCTCTCCCTCTCTCCCTATCTCCCTCCCTCCCTCTCTCTCCATCATCCTAAACAACCACAGAGGCCTTGTCTGCTAATAGGAAAGGCAGCAGAGAGCGAGAGATAGGTGGAGGAGGAAGAGGAAGATGAGGAAGGGGCACAGGGAGTTGAAGGTGGAATGAGGAGTGTGCGCTTTGAGGAAAGGCGACACGGTGTGTCTTTTGCTTTGTGTGTGTTGGTGTGTGAGAGAGAGAGAGAGAGAGAGAGAGAGAGATAGAGAGAGAGAGAGAGAGGAAAAGGGTGCACGTACTCACCAACTTTATATGTGTGTATTGACATGCACAACAACTCTCCTGTTTGCTTTAGTTCACATTCATATCGTCGCAACCTACAATTCACACCTTTGCACATGTTTGCAGAGGGGGCTACAACTCACGTATGTCAACGTGTGTGTGTGTGTCTCTGTGTGTGAACAGAGATTACATTCACCCGTCGTGTGTATGTGTGTGTGTGTGTGTGTGTGTGTGTGCGCGCGCTCGCATCTCGGTGGAAGGCATAACTGTGGTGTGTGTTTGTGTGTGTGTGTGTGTGTGTGTGTGCGGGCGTGCGCGCGTGTGTCGATGGTAGACAGAGCTCCGGCAACATTAAACGTCACGGGTGCGAGGGCGGTGAGATTTACCTCCTCCGTTACTCACGGCAACACGCTGGAGGTCAACCCCGGCGCGTCTTTTGGGAATGTAATTATGTGGCGATCGGCGATGTGCTGCTGGGGGGGTAGTGTGCGTGTAGGGGTGTGTGTGGTGGATTTATGGCGATGGCAACTTGGATGTAATGGATGGCATCGGGTGGCCCACTCTCGGCACCACCTCCCCCACCCACCAGATCCGCTCAAGGCACCCCCCCCTCTCCCCCCCCCCCCCAGGGGGATTGACAATCTGGGTGAGAATAGGCAGGATAACGGAGGGGTGAGGGTGTTCGACTCGTAGCTGAAAGGTTCTGGGGTTGATCCCCATCGTGTGCAGCCTAACATGTAGGCATCCTAGAGCAAGCTGCCCGGTTACCCCTGCCTGCTTCTTAAAGGGTTGTGCCTGTGAATGATACATCTGTAAAGTGGCGTTTGCCTGTCTTACCAGGATTCAGACGAGTTGTTTAATTCAAACGTATCTACAAACACAAGGGAAATTCAGCACTTTTTTCAGCGCTGGCACAATTATATTATCAGCTGCTTCTGGCTGGGGAGTCCACACGGAGGGTAACCTGTCAGCGGCTCCTAACAGGTAGCCATGTAATCAAAGAGCCGGAAATAGTGCAGAGTTATGTGTGTGTTTGTTGTCTTGTCTTGTTACTGGCACTCGTTTGGATTAGACAACTATCGGAAGACAGTGAAAATCTTTGGAAAGTAATGTAAAGTGTATTTCCCTTCACACGAACGGGAGCTAGGCCACTGTAACTCTGTAGGTCAGTGGAAGCTGCTAACGGAAAGAAAATGCGAACCATGCAATTACCCCTTCTGGACGCACAATGATTCTTTTGGCGTTAAATAACTCCCTCCAGTCAGGGTTAGACAGGCAAACGCCAATTTGCAGCTATCTCGGTGAATCCCTTTAATGACCTAACCTAAACCATTGGCTAAATGATCAAGAAGTTAAAGAGAAAGAGTAATAGGTTGGGATATTAAATGTAGTGCCTAGTGCCCTAGTGTGAACATTGTTTTCTACATTCTGCGTTTAAACAAAAGAAATGGGTTTGTCCACTTTTCTATCTGTATCACAAGAGTAGCCTGTTTGCTGTTTTGTTTGTATATCGGATTTTGGCCTCTCTTGTGTTCGACTTTGTGTCAAACTGCCTTAAGTGTGAAACAGCAGGAAGGACAACTATGCACACTGTGACGTTAAGGGGGTTCTGTGTAATTTGAGGCTTAGTGGTATCTGTTGTCTGATGGAAACTGATTAGAGTAGAGGGCCATTGTGTGGTGAACTGTCACACAGTATGTGACTCACAAGCACCAACAAACGAGTCGGAATGATGCTTACATGAAAACAAAATGTGAGGATGTATTGAATGAGGAGAATTCAACAGTAAAACTCCAGATGTTCAGGATGCGATGGAGTACGTTCTAAGGGGGCGATCACACAGAGGAGCGTTGTTGAAGCGTCCGCGTTTTCTAGCGACGCGCCTCTGTGTGATCGCCCCCTTACGGAGTTTAATTGAATGGGCGCATTTGTGATGTCACAGATGTATGTCTCTGTTCGATTATACACCGAACAGAGTGCAAACAGGTTGTAGCTTCGCTGCAAGGAAGGAAGGTCGCAAATCTCTGGAGCCCCAGTTTAGATTGTTTATTTTCTTACTTGGCCCTTTTGAAATCTTTTTGTATCTATTTTGCATTTATCATTCTGCTATTTAGCAGAAGCCTTTTTGTTCTTCGACATCTAGACGTCGAATAGGGCTGTGATCTTGATAATTTTATTTATGTCTCATCTTTTAATCAACACACACACCAACACACCCGCACATGCACACACACACACACACACACACACACACACACACACACAAACTACACTCTGGCTTTGTTTTCCATAATCTCTATTTTTCTCTTATCTCTCCTTTCCCCCTGCAATCCATCAGCACTCCTTGTGGTCGTTTACATCTCTATTGAGTCCAAGAGTTTTATTTACAATATTTCTTCCTCTCTCTGGCAGTCATATATGCTTCCAATAATAAGTGACCCTCTAATGTCCCCTATGAAATATATATGAATATATATATATATATAAATATATGTAATGTATATACATATCTAATGTATAAACAGTCTTCAAGGGGCTGAGTTGACGGATGATGAAGGAGGTTATAGGATATTTCGTGGGCGACAACCTCATAAATATTTAAATGAGTGGGGAAATGATTACAGCGGCTGGCTTTTATGGAGAGGGAGAGAGCGTTCGGTAGTCTGACAGTATACTGAGAAGTGGACGGTAGAGTTGTACATGTGTGAGTGTTATATGATGTGTGTGTGTTGTTTGTGTGCCCTTTTAAACGGTTTATTGGACCTGTGTGGGCCCTTGAGCACATTGGTTTTCAACGTGTGTGCTGTGACCAATAAATGGGTGGCGGGATGGCCACAAACATTCTTATAAACAGCTTTTTCCCAAATATATTTATTTGACCATTAGTTAGTTTGAAGGGCAATACTGTACAGTGAACAATACACATGAACGGGAAATGTTAATTATTTCACTTTTTTTAGCATGGTAATGATTTTTGCTATATTTACTGCACTAAACATTTGGTGGGTTCCTGGGCCAAAAGTACCTCCACAGGTGGAGTCCCAGCATGTCATTATATTGGAACCCCTATTTTAATGAACCAAGCCTAACGACCGACCCCTTGTGGCCTTGTGGCTCTTAAGTGTCCGCTAAGTGGCCCCTGAGGGCCCCTGCACAGACCAGAGGAGCAGCTCCTTTGCTCTGGTCGGTTGGTTTTTCCCTCAATGACTGATGACTGAAAACAAGACTGTAATGGTATTACTGTAAATGAAAATGGCCGCCCTCTAAATGTCACAGACGTCTGTCTACGACTAGGCAGAGGGAGGGGGTGGATAGAGAAGGAGAGATATTAGTCGATGCGGTACAATGGCAGGGTTTGGTGATGAACAGATCTTCATGGTGAAATATAAAAACAATACAAAGTGTTGTGGGAAGTCTGTGCAAAATAAACGTTTGTGTCATCGGTATATAAAAAAAAAAGTCTTTGCCCTGCGGCAAACACTCTTTCATGTTGACAGCGCCACCTACAACACCTTAAAAGAGAGAAAGGGGGAGAGAAAGAGAGAGAGAGAGAGGCGGAGGGAGGGACAGAGAGAGAGAGGGAGATAGAGACAGAGAGATAGAGGGAAAGAGAGAGGGACAGACAGAGAGAGAGAGAGGGGAAGGGATAGACACAGAGAAAGCAATAGAGAGAGCACCAGTAGGACTCTCTCTCTCTCCCTCTTCCTCTGGTGAAAGAGGGGCCACAATAAATAAATGACTGTGACATTATACATTGATTCCACATTAACAGATCAGGCTCCTATGCACACTGCGCCAGACACATTGATTTTCATTCTCCATGTCACCAGAGAACACACAATAATGGGGAGTACCTTTATTTTGAAAGATTGATTCATCTGTCCATCCTTTCCAAATAAATACCTCCCGTTACCTTAGCTTTTCTTTTGTGTGATGTCATTTCCATTTTTGTCGAGTTCAAAGTCTCTTAGATCACCTTGATATCCAGTGGCACAATCATCAGCGGTGCTTCACGGCACATCAATGAATAGTTGAATATTTCCCAGCATCCTTTGTCCCTCGCGATTCCATAGTTTCGGTTTCAGTATCCTCTCCTGAGCATAGACCCCATTGTTCAATCGATAATAAACTACAGCGTGTCCTACAAGAATGCCCCATTCAAACCCGTAATGTTGGGCGCTTGTGAACCACCACTCAACACACACCCCTACCCCCACACACACACAGCATGGACTTTAAACCTGTGGCTATGCCGTTGCTGTTGCCAGTTGCGTGTGCGGGGCCTGGCTGGGCATCCGGGTCCAGGAGGAGGTTCTGGTACAGCAGGGAGAGCGCAGACAGGGAGGCAGATGGCGGCGATCTGTGTGTCTTGCGGTCCACTGGAAGCCTATTGGTTTCACTCGGAGCTGGCGGAACACAGTGGCACTGTGGGATCCACAGGGCCGATGCAGGCAGGTGTGGCCAAGTCAGTCAGCCAGACCCACACACACATACACACACACACACACACGGACAGCCTGTACGTCAGCCAATTGGCCAGCTAGTTAGTCAAAAACATAGCTAGTTAGTCTGTCAGGCAGACAGCTTGTCCGTGAAATATGCAGTTGGTCTGCCAATCAGTCACATATTCGGCCAGAGACACAGACAGACAAACAGGCTTAAAATCGGTCAGTCAGCCAACCAGTAAGGCAGAGGGAGTAGTGTGTTTTGCCATGGTCTTAATACCAACCTGCTAAAAACACATTTCGGATTCGAAACAGCACATGAATAGTACAGGATGTGTCTTTCTGAGCATAGTGTAATTGATGTGTGTGTGTCTTACTTACCGGTGTCACCAGTGTTGTATTTGACTTCATTATCACACTGTTGGCTACTTATGATAGAAGGACGTTTTGTACATGTTTACAAAGTTTCTTTTTATCTATAGAATATATTGAATGATACAAAACCACTTGACTTATGGTTCTGACACCAAGCCATTGTCATCAACATGGTCTCTTAACGTTTCACAAACACACCTTCATCTTTTTCTGCTTTGTCAACAAGAGTGATAGCGACAAATAGCATGAAGAACATAAGCCAGCGTAGCGTGTCTCAACAAATAGTGCATAGAACATAGCATCGTGGGTCAAGAGTAAAGAACATAGTGTAGCATAGTGTAGCTCGGCTACACAGGTATTGAGTAAGGAGCTGTCTCATGTCGTTGACTCGTCAGTGAGTCAGGGAAAGTGTAGCTTTTGCCCCCCCCCCCCCCCCCCCCCCCCCCCCGAAGCAGGAGGTGACATTGGATTTGTGTGTGTGTGTGTGTGTGTGTGTGCTTTTTTACTAAAGCTGAAAGCTAACTCACGCAGCTTTTTCCCAGCTCTTTGCGTTGCTGAAGTCATCGCCTATGTGACCTGTCTAGACCACTAGGTGTCACATATGCTGAACACACCACGACGCTAGCGACACACACACACACACACACACACACACACATACACACACACACACACACACACTGTGTGTACAGCCATGTTTTGCTTGTGTCCAATAAAAAAATAATAATAAACAATACAAACAATACAAAAATAACAATACATTTCACACATTTGACCGCAATTCCAGGCACACATTGTTTGAGGAACGTACGCACGCATGCACACACAAATGCACACACACACACAAATTATCTCTTGCTATAAACCCCATCATAGAGTCCAACAGTAAGCAGATCTTGAAAATAGCCGCCCACTACGCTCTGTATTTCTGCTTTGGCTGTCTGTGCTCTCTCACCCTCCATGGAGTGCTCAAATAACAACAAACAATGATAAAACAACACTCCATACCTCTCCTTGCCATCTCCGCCGACCCTCATCTGTACGGTCTACATAAGAAACCATATTCAGGCCACCGGGACGATTTAACAGTACGACAGACAAGTGGGGCCCACTCACCCATGTTGTAACATATGCTGTTTGTTTCTGTGCGTTTGTGTCTCCGTCCGCACGCTTGTGTTTCTCTTTTGCGTGCAATCACGGAGGCCGTGGTGCACGGGTACGTGTGACCGGGTTCTTACGTTGTTTTCTTGCAGCTGTGTGTTACGAGTGCCGATGAAATGCCAGACATGATGCAAATCGACCCCTAGGGAATAGGGATGTTTTGGGAAAGCAAACAGAGTGAAGACAAAATATCAACAACGTCAACTAACTGGGGAATAGTTGGAGACGGCATCAGTTACAAGCTGGGGGGGGGGGGGGGGGATATTGGTATCTCAGAGATGAAAATCTCCTCCCTTTTGCAGCAAGACCTTTTACATGAATTGCTTCACAAACAAGTAAACACACACACACACACACACACACACACACTATCCTACTCCACTGAGCTCCCCCAAGCGCATTTTCACACCTTTTTCCCACTCTTTACTTGATCTTATCCAACCCGCTTATTTCCGTTGCAATTTCACAACGTTACAGCTCATTTTGGTTCCTGTGCTGGGGTGGTAGAAGTGTGTGTGTGTGTGTGTGTGTGTGTGTGTGTGTCTGTGTGTACATGTGCTTGACTGTATATGTGTGTGCTTGTCTTTTAGGTGCTGAATTCACCTTCCTGTTTAATAGTAGAGGAAAAAAGCAAAGGTGTCACTTTTGCATTTGCCAAATTATGGGAAGTGAGGCTGAGAAGGTGTGAATGTGGGTGTTGAAGAGAGAGTAGGATGAGCAAGGAGTAGCTAGTTGCTTGATTTGATAGAGAGAAAGTTAAGTAAAGAAAAGTAGCGAGAGAATGAGCTATGGGCAGTGAGAGAGAGCGAGAGAGAGAGAGAGAGCAACCTACAGGCAGTGCAAGAGGAGAGGGTTCATAATCAGAGAGAGAGAGAGAGAGAGAGAGAGAGAGAGAGAGAGAGAGAGAGAGAGAGAGAGAGAGAGAGAGAGAGAGAGAGCTACCTACAGGCAGTGCGAGAGAGAGAGAGGGTTCATAATCATAGAGAGAGAGAGAGAGAGAGAGAGAGAGAGAGAGAGAGAGAGAGAGAGAGAGAGAGAGAGAGAGAGAGAGAGAGAGAGAGAGAGAGAGAGAGAGAGAGAGAGAGAGAGAGAGAGAGTGAGTGAGTGAGTGAGTGAGTGAGTGAGTGAGTGAGTGAGTGAGTGAGTGAGTGAGTGAGAGACAGAGAGAGAGAGAGAAAGAGAGAGAGAGAGAAAGGCAGTGAGAGGGAGAGAGAAAGAGAGGGAGGCTGGGACGCTGCAGGAGATTGCTATCCACTTTCACTGCGACAGCCAGATAATGCACTGCGCGCTCTCATTGCCTGTCTGAGTGGCATTAATGTATGGATGGTTCAAACTCTTTACGATTCTTTTAATAGATTCCTCTTTAGAGTAGCAAAGGAAAACTGCACTCACTTCTTGGTGATTTTAGCAAACAGATTAAACGTGACATCACAGACTTCGGAGGGATTTTAGACTCTGATTTCAAATGTAATTTTCATTTTAACAAGGTCATCGAAACAGCCTTTCTTCATTTCAGGAATATCTCCAAAGTCAGACCTCTTTGACTAAGGAAGAGCCTGAAATACTCAGGCTTTTGTTAGTAGCCGTTTAGCCTGTTGAAATTCCCTTTTTACTGGATAACCTAAGTCTATAAGAAATCGACAGTCTTATCTAAAACCATAAAATGGGTCACATTACCCAGCCGCTTAAGGCACTGCACTGGCTAGCTATTTATTATAGAATTAATTAATTTAGTTATTTTACTTTAGTTTACAAAGCTTTGCTCCTCCCTACATCAGAGTCTTTCCAGCCAGATCACGAAGATTCAAAAGATTATCATTTGAATGTTTCTAAAAGTACCATTGAGAGTACCACTGAGAGTGCTTTCTGTTTGTTTGGCCCTAATTTGTGGAAGTCACTGCCTCTGGATATTAACATGACAAGCTCTCTCTGAGTCTCAAAGGGAAGTTAAATACCTTTTTTGTTTTTACATGATGTTTTATCCATGGTGTTTATGTCATTCTATTTTTGCATGGCATTTAATAGGCTTTAGTGTAGTCACACTCACATTTCCACCTGTTAGCGTTTGGTTTTGGAGTTTGGTTTTAGGGTAATGGTTTGGTTTTTGTTTAGGGTTAGGGTTTGATTTTAAGGTTTAGTTTTAGGGTTATTGTTTGGTTTTGGTATGTCTCTGAATTCACCATAGTGAAGTCACTTTGGATGAAAGTTTAGTCTGAGTGTTCCCACGTAAATGTGTGTGTGCGTGAGATGCTAACCGTGCATCCTTGCTTGATTCTGAGCACTAACGATCTGGATGTTTTTAGAGCGAGGGCCGACAGGGAGACTTTTACCAGCAGTGGATCATCTCAGCGGGTGCCTGACAGAGACAAGATGGCCGCTCCAAAGTAATATTCATAACCCACTAATTATCTGTCTCACCACCACAGAGCTTCGACGCACTGTGAGCTGGGCGAGAGAGGCAGGGAGAGACTGGAGAGAGGGGCAGGGAAAGAGAGAGCGGCAGGGAGGGGGAGATGGGAGGGGAAGGAGGAAGGGAGAGGGACGAAGCCAGGGAGGGAGAGGGGGTGAGGGATAGAGGCGATAGAAGGGAACGAGGGAAAGGGGAAGAAGGAGAAAGGAAGAGGGCAATGGTGTTGGATGGAGGGAGAGGGAGGAGAGAGGAATTGAGGGAGCGAGAGAAAGGGAGCAGGATGAAAGACAGCCAGAGAGAGAAAGAGAGGGATGGATAAAGTGATGAAGAGAGAGCCTCAAGGATAGAGTGAGATATGGAAGGGAGAGGGAGGGAAGGACTGGAGGGAGAGAGCGTGAGAGGGAGAAAAAGATTGGGCGAGCTGTATTTCAGCAGGGCTTCCACCCTGTGAAATATTCATGCAGTATAAATGAAGGCTTGGAGCAGAGAGAGGGGGAGACAGAGAGAGGGGGAGGCAGAGAGAGGCAGAGAGACAGAGAGAGGGGGAGGCAGAGGAAAGAGTTTGGCAGAGAACAGTATAAAGGAACCCTTTCTCTAATATTTATGTCAAACATTTGGTTGTCAAGTGGAACTTTGCCGTGTGTAAAAGTAGGGGGATCCATCTCTCGTTTCTCCCTCCATCTCTCTCCCCCTCCCTCCCTTTATCACTCCTTCCATCCATCATTCCCTGTGCAAAGTAGCAGTTTTGGGAAAGAGGGAGAGGGATTTAAGGAGAGAGCGAGAGAGAAATTATTAACTCTATAGGCATTAAGGCTACTTTACACTCACTCTACGATGAAAGTGTGAAAATAAGTAATGTAATGCTAAGTCTGCACACTCTCAATCTGTACCTGGCATGAGAGAAGACTCACTTAAGTACTCAGAGGGATGGACGGTACTTCATATTTCCTATGTAGTCATTTAGCAGAGGCTTTTATCCAAAGTGACTTACAGTGAATACAGAGACAGGTCATTAAGGAGCAGGCAGGGGTAAGACAATACAAAAACATGTCATTTAGGATCAGGTAGGATTTAAACTGTGTATACATGGACAGGTCATTAAGGAGCAGATATGGGTTGGACAGTGAATAAAGAGACAGTTCATTAAGGAGCCGTTAAGGGATAGACATTGAATACAGAGACAGGTCATTAATAAGCAGGTAGGAGTTAGACAGTGAATCCTCAGACAGGTCATTCAGGAGCAGGTAGGGGTTAGAGAGTGAATACAGAGACATGTCATAAAGGAGTAGGTAGGGTTAGGAGTGTCTTGCTCAAATATGCCTACAGGTTAGACTGTAGACATTGCTGATCGATCCCAGATCCTTTTGGCTTGAACCCTGGCCACTAGACTAGCCATATCACTATCCTACATTTACAGAAGCACTGTATTTGTACCTGGCCTTCTCCCACTTCCTTTTATGTTGCTTTAGCCTAATCAGTGTGTTCTCAAAAACAGGAATTTACTGATGGAGACAAACAGAGAACAACTGAAAGAAAGAAAAAGGCTGATAGTTAAAGAGAAATAAATAGACTGCTAGAGCGATAACTATATAGGTACAGATAGAGAGAGGCTGATGGACAAATAGACAAATAGATCGGACAGATAGAGATAAATAGATGCACATCGATAGATATAAAGACACAGATCTAGACAGACAAATAGAGACAGATGGAGATGGATGGAGATGGAGAGAGACAGATGGACAGACACAAATGGAGAGATGGATAAAAACAGAGAGGTAGAGTTAGAGAGAGACAGTGAGAGATAGAGATTGATGAGGTTTATTCATGACCGTCTTTAATTATATAAGGCCAAGACCCTTGATAACACACAGCCGTGTGTGTGTGTCTGTCTGTGTGTGTGAGTGTGTGTGTGCATGTGCATGTGTGTGTGCGCATGCGTGCATGTGTGTGTTTGCATGTGTGTGTACGTGTGTGCATGTGTGTGTGTGTGTGTGCATGTGTGTGTGTGTGTGTGCGTGTCTGTGTGCGTGCCAGGCTAGGAGAAAGCAGCATTAAGGGAAAGTGACTTTCAAGCCTGACTAATATAATGGAGCCCCCATAGGACACAGCAGGGGGTAGATGTGTTTAGGCCTGTTTGACTCTGCCTGTGTGTGTGAGTGTGTGTATGTGCAAGCGTGTGTGTGTGTGTGTTTGACAGAGTCTCACTTCCCTCTCTTGCTGTTCAAGGTTGACGGGAGCTTGTGACGGACGCCGCCGTGCTATCTTACGAGGCTAACGTTTGGCTTATTGCCGTTAGCGCTGCCGTTGTTGCTGAGTCTCTTGTATAGTCTCTCTCTCTCTCTCTCTCTCTCTCTCTCTCTCTCTCTAGTTCTATCTCTCCCTAATAGCTCTCTGTCTCTTTAGCTCCATCTCTCTTTCTCTCATCACTCGCTGTATCTCTCTCTCTCTCACCCTAGTCTTACTCACACATAGTGACACACACACACACACACACACACACACACCCACACACACCCTTGGTGGGCAGGGTGTGGCGGTATCAGTCTTGTTCGGGGGGTAAGCGCAGTGCTCAGTGGCTTGTGAAATTGAAACTCAGCCTTGGTTATTAGACAAACAGCCCATCATCCATACTGCTAGTTCACCGTCAACGGCCAGCCGCGCATTACCCCGCAACACAACTCATTTGTTGACGACGAAGGACCGTGTGTATGTGTGTGTGTGTGTGTGTGTGTGTGTGTGTGTGTGTGTGTGTGGGTGTGTGTGTTGTGTCTTGTATTCGTGTCTGTTTTCACTATTTGTGTTCCAATATCCACCAGAGTTCCGTATATGTGAGTGTGTATGTATGTATTTATGCGTGTTTCGTTTCTCTTTTTGTGTTTGGATGTGTGCACGCATGTGTATGTCGATGTCATCCTCCGCGGCGCGTTGACGCCAAGGTTTGCATTAGCGCGGGGGGACATTTGTTGTTAGCGATAGCGTAAATGGGGGACATGGCATCTGGTTAAATGTTCCATTTGAATCCATTAACGCCAGCACCTCCTCCCGCCTCTCGCCGCTGGTAGCGACGGATCGTCCAAATGAATATGAAGTGAAGACATGATGCGTCGTTCGTAGCCTAGCATGATGTTCAGGATGCGTATTCAACTGCTGGTGTTAGAGAGCAGGGGTTTTGTTCCCCCTGGAACCAATCACGTGCTGTTTGTTTACAGCAGAAAGCCAAAAAGAGGTGCACATAAATTATTATTTGTAATCAATATCTCCCCCTAAAATTCTAAATTGTTATTATTGACACTGTAGTCTATATATATATATATATACAGTATATATGTGTGTGTTATTTCTTATAATTATTTCTTAATTATTATTATCATTATTATTATTATTATTATTATTAGTAGTAGTAGTAGTAGTAGTAGTAGTAGTAGTATATACAAAAATTTATTAATTATTAATTATAATAAGTGTTACCATATAAATGGGACAGTAAATCTAATTTTATTTTATAGTACTCATTTTCAGAGGTAAATAGCAAGAAAATTGGATGAGGGAATATCCGTAAATGTCCAAATATTTGAGGACTTTCATGGCTTGATTGTATTATTGGTCAACATCCCAAAACCGTTGGCGATGTGGTTTGTTTACTTCCAAATGCCTTACTGACGAACTTCCCAGAAGCTCCCCTAGCTTCTGTGATTGTCCATGTAATTCCTAAATTACTTCTTAAACAGATGGTTTTTAGATTCGCCTCCAAATGCTGGCGATGAACAGCGACCGAGCTGACACACACAAACTGAAAATTACATTTTTAATAAGTAAATAAAATCTCCAGCATCGACAGTAATATTAATCTTTCAGTAAGCAGTAGATACTGCATTTAGTTTTGTTTATTTTTGGGAACCTCTGTTTCTCGCCCTCCAACCACCCACGCAAGACCAGAAAACATAAATTTTCACTGGGCCAGGGATCTTATTAGGACTTCACCAGAGAAGACGCTTTTTTCGAAAAAGAACTGCAATGTTCTGTTGTTTTGGCCGACATCCGTGTCATGCTGTACAACGATGTTTCGAAAAAGAAAAGAAAAGCCAAACGTTGTAAAAACGTTTGCCGCTTGGTTGCCTTGACCAGTAGATATAAATAAAGGAAGCCTTGTTGTTTCAGTGCAGATATGTTTCTTGCTTGTCTTACAGGCAGTTACACACTTTATTTTCAACACAAAGGTCAAAGTTCACCGTTCCCTTGGTGGCAGATTTTTTGCCCATTTAAACCCTTCTCTGACCAACCCCACTCCCTTATTAGTGGATAAATATGCACAGTGGGAGAGTTACCCGCCACGAGCATCGAGTTTTGCTGAAGTATGCTTGCGTAAGCTTTATTTATTTATTATTGCTGAAAAGGCTTGGTGCTTTTTTATGACTAGTAGTCATCTGGTTGGTCCGTTCTGTACAGCACTTTTCCCACGTTTACAATCGGTCCTCCACGTGCTCAGCTCATCAATGTGCAATATTTTATAAGAGACAATGAAACGGAGAACGGGATGGAGGCAGACACTGGCGGGAGCGAGAGAAAGAGCTAGAGAGAACTAAACAGAGACAGGGAGAGAGAGCGTGGCTGGCAGGGCATCACCGTGATTCAGCAACAGTGATGGTCATACAACCGGGCTGTTGCTGAGTCATCCAACAATCCAACCGTTTATCTCTCCCGTTATCATATATTCCTTTAGACCATTTCTTCAAAAATCGTTAAACATCTTCCGAAGCAGAAAGAAAACGATAGAACTATGGAAAAAAAGGAAAAGCGGTTTTCCTTCAGTCCTGCTCTTCTTCCGTTAACTGTAATTGCAAAAAAAAAACTGAAAACATCCGCTCCGGGCTGTGAGTCTGAGATGTGAGTAGGCAGGGCCGTGCATAGGAGGGGCCCCGGAGGTGCTGACGGTGCACCCCGAGGGGGCACCCCATCTCCGTGCTGGCACGAGCAGAGGATGTAATGTTCAGGAGTCGAAGGTGGAAGTGGAGAAGCGGAGAGAGCAGAGAGGCAGTGCTGCTGACCAAGCTATAAGCCCCAGACTCTAGTCTTGCTTTTTTTGTAATTGCACTGATGTAAGATGTGCGCCCTAACGATCTTTGGGGATGAAATGCCGCTTTGCGATGCAAATCACGTTCGATTGTTTTTTGTTTTTTTTGTATTACATTAAACTCTTACAAGTCCTCTGTCTCACTTTTAACTATAATAAAAGTTTATAGTTTTTTGTTTGCATTCTATAATCTAAGACCACTGGCTACTGTTTAACTGTCCACAAGTTTTAGCGATTGCAAAAAGCATCTGCTTATGATTTGCATAATTCAGTTATCTCATACTTCAACTACAAATAAACATTACCGGTTCTTGCGACAGTCGAACAAACAAAGGACATTCAAATGCAACACAAAGTGTTAAAGTCAATGTTTCCGTTGGAGCGTTCCTGTACGTTCAACCCGTGGGGTCGAAAGTACATCCTTCCTTCGTGGGCACAAATTGTGGGGGCACTTTGAAATCTATGAGTACGTTTCATATATTCCAGACATTCACTATGTTGGAGGCCATCTTGTGCAGTAAGGTTGTTGTTTTGTGACCCCAAGCGTTTTGCACAGCGTCTAACAAAAAGAAACGGGAATGGCCTCTCACCCTGTAAGCAGCTGTGTTCATAATTTCTTTTTTCCAACACAAGCATCTCACCATCTTCAGAAAGAGCGTATTCAGTACCAACTTCTGCACCTTTCAGCACATGCCGGTGAGATGGCAAGTTTAGCATCTTTAGATCGAGCCCTAGTGAGAGAGAGAGAGAGAGAGAGAGAGAGAGAGAGAGAGAGAGAGAGAGAGAGAGAGAGAGAGAGAGAGAGATGGTGCAACAACAAAGCATAAGAGCAAGCTGAGCGAGGTGAGCAGATGGTAAATTATAGTCCTTTTCATTAGCGTGTTAGAAATCAGTCCGGGATCAATACATACAGTAATCACAGTGTCTGAAAGGGGAAGGGAGTGCAGGGTATTGGCAGACTGGGAGAGATATAGTTGGCGTCTCTTGTTCTCTGTGGCCATCAGGCAGACACTTTATAAAGGCTAAGGAGTCGTGAGCTAATTAACAAATTAGCCGTCTTCTGTGCTAAGGACCTAGCAGTGTATGCTAGGTCAAAGCTAGGATGAAGGTGGAGACTTCAGGATAGATCATCGATTACAAGTGATTTAAGTCTGAGAATGACCTCCGAGCACCCCTTCTCAATTGGTCAGGAGTTAATTACTATAGACTTACTGGTGATCACTTCCAACACAGTGTTTCACTAAGTGTGTCACATGATAAAATAAGGCAAATGTCTCCAATACAAAACAGTAATAGCATTGTCAAATAAAAGCAGTTGAAACCGTAAACGTGACTTAACACATTTCAAATACATACGTAGGAAGTAATGCAAAGTGTATTAAATGAATAAAAGTGGTAAAGAAGTTGGTGTGAACGAAAGAGGGAAGACATACATGGTCTGAGACACCAACAGCATGTAGCCCGTGTAGCTATCCTGCTAAGCAATGAACCCTTTCTCCCTCCTTCTCTTTGTGTGTTTGCTGCAGTGTGTGTGTGTGTGTGTGTGTTTGCTTACTGTGTGTTTGAGCCGTCAACTCAGAGTAAGTCAGAGGCTCGGCTGGGAGAGCGAACCCAGCCGGGATCGGTAGGCACAGCACGCCTGTTCCGTTGATCAAAATATTCCAAACGGCCGTACCCATTTGTACCACCGCCGTCTCGCTGTTGAAACTTGCTTTTAGATGGTGGCCATGCATCGTCTCCACACCGTGGCTGTGTGTGTGGGGATGGGGTGGGGGGTAAACCTAATAGAGGGTGACTGCACTGCCTTGCACTGCATGCTCTACCCACATGTGGTGTGTGTTTGTGTGCGTGTGTGTGTGTGTGTGTGTGTGTGTGTGTGTTGGAGTATTAATGTCGAAACCTCACAGTAAATGGGGGGTGAGGAGTAGATTTGGCAGCAGGGGGCGGGAGTGGGGGTGCTGTTATGTGAGATGTAGTCACACACCACAACACACACTTTTCTCAAAGACACACGCACACACACTATGTCCATCCACACATGTGTCCCATCCCATTTGGGTTCTCTGCTAAAACCAGCCTAATTATCCCCAGGGTGTAATGGAATGCGGCCGAGGGCAGTGCGTTGGGCTTCATTATGTGTTGACTAATGCACCGCTAGAGCAGCTCATCCTATTAAGCCCAACACACACACACACACACACACACACACAAACACACACACACACACACAGCAGTCCACCGTCTTACCCCTCACTTTCTCTCTCTCTCTGGCGCTCACTCGCTGGCCCTGAGTGTGCACTGCGCCTGAGTTACTATTACACTCTGTGCCGCGCTTGTATGGCTGTAATGCTTCACTCAAGCAAACAGAAACTAAACTAAACACAAAATGGGTGGCCAAATATTCTTCAGTTTCTGTTGTTGAACATTTGTGTTCATTTGTTAACGTAAACCTTTTTTCAATAGCGGCATTTTGGGGGGACTACAGGTAGACTGCAGCCATTTGGGAATCAAACCCTGATCCTTTGGGCTGGGGGTCAACACCCTATCCCACTAAACCATCCTCTCCCCTCCATAGCAGCCTAATATCTTATTATCTCGTATCAAGTGGAGATGACCGTATAGTCATGGTTCTACATGGTATAACTCATAAACTAATAAACCATATACAATATATATATACAGTAACTGTACTATCCCAAGGACCAATGGCCTGTCACTGTTCGCAGTTAGGAGGATATATGTTGTCATGACGACCTAAGAAAGGGTTATTTATACCCCGGGTGACGGACACAGGGAGGCCCTGACATGTTTTGAACGCACAGACACACACACACACACACACACACACACACATGCACACACAGGCACACACACAAGTGCATGCACACACACACACAACTACGCAAACACACACATGCTATCATTGTTGTCTGGTCACCTTGGCCTTCCTGTGACAGTGATAAGTGTTTAAACGTGTGAGTGTGTGTTTCCAAGTACACACTCATGTGGCATTTGGGATGTGAGTTATTTCTTCATATTACGGCTCAAATTATTTATTCTGCGTGTGTGTGGTTGTGTGTGTGTCAGTGAGTGTGCACTGCATACATGGATGCTTACAATTGTGTGTGTGGTTGTGCAATGAGAGTGTGTTGTGTAGCTCGGTAGGATGAGTATTTTCTTCCAAGGGCAAACTGCTTGACTCGCTGACATCACTGTAGTGTGTGTCAACTCCTCTGAATGTTGACTGAAAACAAGAAGTCAAAGTGGCGGGAAGTTTGCTTTTTTTCAATACACAATACTTAAAGTACACTCAACCTGGTGTTATAGCTATTTATTTGTTTTTTGCATGGCGTGAAGTCTTCTTTTTCAAACCCAAAATTATTGTCCTGCATTCGGACAATCAGCCAACAATAATCTGTAAGCAACCGATGTTTCTAGATATTTTTTGAGGATTAGTAACCAATAGCTCAAAGTTCTCCTAGGTAAACATTTGAGGTAATAAGCAGTACCAGCAGGAACAAAAAGAAAAATGACAAGATCTTCCATAGCAATCTTCCATAGCAAATCCAGTCCTGTTAAAGACGACTGGAATGTTTCAGTTCTGTCCTCTTAAAGAAATGTAATCAAAGCCTCGACAACAAGAAAATGTAATGAAGGAAGGATCATGGACGTCTGAGTTTCAAAATGACTCATTCATCTATGATGGAGACTGGCTCTGTTTGGTGAGGTAATTGGGTCCTTGACACACTCCTCTCTTTGTCCCTCAATCTTTCTCTCTTTCTCTCTTTGTCCCTCACTCTTTTTTTCCTCTCGCTCTGTATATAGCAATGTTTCTCATCCTCTCTCTGTATCTCTCTACCTCACTCTTTCTCTTTCTTCATCTCTCTGATTATATCTGTTTCTCATCCTCACTCCCTTTCTTTCTCTTTCGCTCGCTTTCTCTCCGTCTCTCTGTCTCTCCATATCTCTCTCTACATCTCTACCAATCTGTCTCTATCTCTCTTTTGCTATCTGTCCCTCTTTTTCTTTCTCATCCATTCGTTCACCATTCAGTCAGAGAGAGAGAGAGAGAGAGAGAGAGAGAGAGAGAGAGAGAGAGAGAGTTTGTGAGAGGTATATAGCCCAGGACAAATAGATAGACCATATAAAACCACTCGCAGAACACTGGAGGGGGCACAACATTACAAGATGTATACTGCACATTAACGGGGAGTCGGGGGATGGGCTCAAATGATTTGATTGGCTCCTCACTCAGAGGAAGTGTCGGTTGGCTGTAGCTTCTTTGCGATATTTATCGGCTCCCTGTATTTGACCGTCTTTAGGACCCTGGGGGTGGTCGACTGTGTGTTCTTTCTTTTATTTGGAGTCTTATCGCGCAACGTAACACTGTATAAATAAAATTAATTATATTATTTACATTATTACAAATTAATAAAAGAAGTAGAGAACAGCAAAAAAAATTTAAATATAAGGGATAAGAACTATTATATTTATATCTGTTTGTTTGATAAAAGCTTTCAGATACTTTCATTATTGAGCGTCCAGCTTTACCTTGTAGCTATATTGCTTAGCGTTGCCAAGTGATGAAATGCAAGCGCACATTAAAAGTGACTGCTTGAGTTTTCTTGGTCCATAAGGAGCTGCATTATCTCGTCCTCTCCACCTTCTGTTCATTAAAAATGCATCAGCATAACAGTGTGTGTGCTTGTTGGTGTTTATCTGTGTTTATGTATGTGGGTGTGTGTGTGTGTGCATGTGTCCTTGTCTATGTGTGTTGGTGTCTGCATTTTGAGAGGCTGTCTTTTGTGCTTTGTGTTTGCCAGTGTGTGTCAGTCTGTGTGTTGTGTCTATCTTCACATTTTAGTGCGAGTGTCTGTTCTCTTTCGTGTAGGTAGACGTGTGTGTGTGTGTGTGTGTGTGTGTGTGTGTGTTCATATCTTGTCTCTCTGAAAGCGCTGTGCTTGTGGAAGTTAGCCCACACTGTTTGTTGCTTACTGCTACGGTCCTTGCTTTGGACAGAGAGGAGTCGTTGTTGTGTGTGGTGTGGTAGTGGAGGGGTGGGTGGTGGTGGTGGAGGGGTGGATGGGGGTGGAGATGGAGGGTAGGTGGTGGGGGGGAGATAGCAGTGGTGGATATAGTGGTGGTGTTGGAGATGAGGTGGTGGTGGTGGAGGGGCGGGTGTTTGTGGAGATGGAGGTAGATGGAGGATGGGGTGGGGATGGTCGTTTTGGAGGGGTGGGTGGTGGTGGTGGTGGTGGTGGAGGGGGTGGTGGTGTCCGTGTGGTGGTGGAGAGGTTGGTGGTGGTGTCAGTGTGGTTGTGGAGGAGTAGGTGGTGGTGGTGTAGAGGTGGGTGGAGGGGGTCAGTGTGGTGGTGGTGTAGGGGTGGGTGGTGGTGTCAGTGGTGGTGGTGTAGGAGTGGGTGGTGGTGGTGTAGTGGTGGTGCCGTGGCGCGGTGGGTTGGTGGTCCGTCTTTAATACATCATTGAAAAGTCTTGCTGTGGTCCATTTACCACGCATTAGTTCCAACTACACCAGCTTCTCCACCGCATGCTAGCAGCACTTCTTCCTCTCTATTTTCTCCCACTCTATTTTCTCCCTCTGTTCTGTCCTGATCTAATGAGCTCTTACTCTCTTCCCCTTCTTTCTTTCTGTCAGCATCTAACTGTCTATCTGTTATTCTCCCTTTCTTTCTTTCAGTATTCATCCAGCTGACGTTGCTGCATTTATTAAGCTATCTCTCCTCCTCCTTCAACCCTTTCTATCGTTTTATTTATTTCTCTTTTTTATCTAACTCCTCTTTTTCTTCATTAAACTTCCCGCAGTCTCATTATTTTTGTCATGTTCTAATATATCTTGCTTCCACTCACTTTATTTCTATGTCACTCTCTTTCTCTGCTTAGTAAACTCTCCCTTTTCTTTCTGCACTAACTCTTTATTTCTCTCTTCATCTAACTCTCCCTTTCACTCTCTTTCTTCTCTGTCTTTATTATACTCTCCCTGTCTTCCTTCCTTCACCATGCTAAACCATTAAGTTTTCCATCTCCTCCACCGCCTCTTCCCCCTCTACCTTGGCCTCACACCCCCCTCCCAGCACATCCGTGACACACATCGCCACAGCTTTGGCGTAATGGAAACCTTTTGGTGATGAAGCGCCACTCCACTTCGCCACAACCCACCCCCACCTCCACCCTTCCCCTCTTACACATGGTGTAGGTCCAGCATTTGATCGCATTATAGGGCGGTTGTGGAGGATTTCTGCCACTTTAGTGTCCAGAGAGATGGCAGATCGGATGACGATAGATGAATGGATAGATAGATGGACAGTTAGTAATAGGTAAAACACCTTTGATTCCCTGGGAAATTCAAGTTTTCTAGACAGTAGAATACATGGAAAGGTGTTGGGGTAATAGGGTGACTAACAACACTTTCTCGGTTCCCAGCATGCATTGTACCAGTGGGCCCAGTTAGGGTTAGGGTTAGCTAGTCTTGCGCCTGGCATCTACTTTGCAGCAAATGGAGGTCAATTTTAAAAGGTAGAGGGATGTAGTGTGCAAGCTAGCCCGGAGAACACCCCCACCTCCTCCACTCTCCTCATTAGACCCCTCCCCCAGGAGCCGTTAGCCGTTAGCTATGGCCGTGCTGCTACGGCACTAAACGAGCAATGTGTTGGGGGTGTCGGCGACCAGAGAGCTGTCGACTGACTCGTTTGGTATCGCACGTTAGCGTCCAGACGTTTCATTAATTATCACAGCGCTCCCATCGCGGTCGTCCATATTTTGCATCCTCAACAGTTTTACCGACAGTGGGGTTGCCGTTGCCGTTTATTTTTCCGCCGTTTGCATGGTACAACAAACGTCCTTCTCCAGCGTAGCTTAGCGTCATATTCAACAATACAGCCGGATTGTGCTTTATTTTTGGGGTGTTGATATTTTATCTTGAGAGAGGGTTTTATGTTTTCAAATGACATCACTGTGTGACGTTGGCGGCAGCAGCTGTTGTCAGTTGGTAGCTTGACAGCCATGACCATGCGCGTCTTCAATCTCCCTGCGCTGTTTAGTCTGATGTTTGCGGGGTTGTGGGAGGTGGGGTTGACTGGCACCCCCCCCCCCCCCCCCCCCCCCCCCCCCCCCCATAGCTAAGATGTCTGCTTTGTCTGCATCTATTTTTTAGTTTTCGTTTATGTCTTTTCCTTTGGAATAAAATGTCTCCCCTGTCTCTTTGCCTTGTCAGGACTTGTCAGATATTCTGCTCTTTTAAAGGTTTTATTTCATAGTTTATCCCTCCCTCTCTATGTCTCTCTCCGGCTCTCTCTTTATACCCCCTCCCTCTCTAAGTCGTCAGTCTACTATACTGTCCTGTGTATCTCAATTGTTAGTTGCAATGTCATCGGCCACACTGCTAGGGTTAGCGGTTCGATTCCCTGCTGGGCCCATTCTCTGTACTCCCGGTACGTCGCTTTGGATAAAGAACGCGCGTCGAACGACGAAACCGCGATCCGCCGCGCTAGCTAACGTCTCCTCCGCGCATTCCGAATCCACCGTAAGCCCCAGGACGCTAACCTCTCCGTCCTCTCGTCCCCTTCCCCGCGTCTCCTCTCCCCAGGCAAGGAGGAGTCGGTGGCCACCTTCAAGGGCAACGAGTTCTTCTGCTACGACCTGTCCCTGACGCCCATCCAGAGCAGCACGGACGAGATCACGCTGTCCTTCCGCACGCTGCAGCGCAACGGCCTCATGCTGCACACGGGCAAGTCGGCCGACTACGTCAACCTGTCGCTGAAGAGCGGCGCCGTGTGGCTCGTCATCAACCTGGGCTCCGGGGCCTTCGAGGCGCTGGTGGAGCCCGTCAATGGCAAGTTCAACGACAACGCCTGGCACGACGTGCGCGTCACGCGGAACCTGCGCCAGGTAAGCGCTAGCCGCCGCCGCCGCCTGCTGTTGTCGCTCAACCGTTGCAGCTAACTGCTAACTGTCATGTTGGTCAACAGGAGGGTGAAGGAGAGCGAGATCTGTTTGTGTGTTGTCTGCAATGTCTCTCTTTCACTCTGGGTTGGTTTGCTCGTTCTTTGTCTTTTACTGTCGTTCTCTTTCTCTAGCTCTGTCTTTTACCATCTCTCTCTCTTTACCTTTTACCATTTCTCTGTGGTTTTGACTTGACTTTTTCTTTTACTATCTCTCTCTATCTTTTACCATTTCTCTATTTCTTAGTGGTTTTTACTTGACTTTTTCTTTTACTATCTCTCTCTTTATCTTTTACCATTTCTCTATTTCTTTGTGGTTTTTACTTGACTTTTTATTTTACTTCTCTCTTTATGTATTTCACTGTCTCTCTGTCTATGTGTTGCTCTCTCTTTCTCTCTCTCTCTCTCTGTTTCTGCGTAGCTCGCATGCTCACTCATTCTAGGGAACTAGGATATTCCTAACCTCTTCCCTAGGTTAATAAATCCTAACAGTTTCCTGTTCCTCTTTCCCAAGGTTGAGGCGAGAGAGTGGTGGAAAACATTGCTGAATTATTTATTTGTTTGTTGTCTTTTTCTACAAAACCAGCTCAGAGACGCCATTTCACCTTCACACTCTTACTTCTGTTCCCTCAGTTACTAACAGTTACTTTAGTTACTAGCAGCTGGTTTAATTACTCTCAGCTGATTCTGTTAATCAAGTTACTTCAGTTA
>JACYXH010000783.1:2967500-3005000 GCA_026745465.1 Lota lota
ACCTTCCATATAAACGCCTCATTTCATATTATGGTATATTTTTTCACAGGACTTAATTTAACACAAACATTTATTCCTTTTTTTTCCTCAGGGGTGATTCTGAGGATTGGTCGATTTCTGACTTTGGATCTAACGTCACATGACACCAAAAATAATTTATGTTGCATAGTCTCTCAAGGTCATAAGATTTTTGGAAACTCCAGTCAAACATATTGTGACTGGTTCAAGACCTCCCAAATCCTTAGGTATCCATTTATTTGGCTCACCAAAAATGTAACTATAATGTTCCCGTGATATGTCCCTTGACATATCACGGATATGTCCATGATATGTGGGTTATAAGAGTGATCAGAGCCAGCCCTGTGACTTTTCCACAGCCAATCGCAACACCCGACATTTCCGCCTGGAGTTCCTCAGACTCTTATGAGCTTGAAAATAACATGCAAGATACAATGTAACCTAAATGTTTCTAAAATCAGTTTCAGGATATATGTTTATTGTCCAGCAATTTTAACCCATTTTTCAACAGGTACACTATGCTAAACTGCATTTCGGGAATGACCCAATGACCACATGCACTAGTGTAGTGGAAAAGAGAATCGTAACGATATCGATTCAATCGAAATTGCTCAAAAGGAACAACCTTTTGGTTTGACAATGGCCCCACCCCTTTAAGCTGCATCATCCAATTGGAAGTATCACTTACTAATACTGTTGGGGTTCTCCCAAACAACCCCCCCCCCCCCCCCCCCCCCCCACCCCACCCCACCCCCCTTCCTTACTTACTTCTCAAAAAACCAACACCCTACTCTTTGCAAAATGGCGTCCCCTACCCTTCGGATGTGAAAGTTGTTTTGCTAACCCTTGTCTCTATTACTAACAAGCTGTCAGACTCTTCAACTTTGATTATCTCCTTTTTTTATTTGACCTTTTTTTATTTAATTAATTGAAATGACTAACATTCATTCACGGAATGTGAACCATCTGCTGTTTTCTGTACTAAACTTGCAACATACTAACAAATGTATTATTATTGTTTTTTTTATTTCTTTGTTTCTAAAGACGTTTTTGGATTTTTGTATGAAGCAAAATCTCAAACGGTTATTTTTTTGGAATGATGAACACAAGATAAATTATGTTTTTATTCAGATTTAACGATTTTACTTTTACACAATTTGTTTTTCTTCGTACTTGGGTCTCTTGTCGCCTGTTAAGAGAAACCGACAATTCTTCACACTTTTTTTCCTCCCACTCTTTTGGGGACCTATAAGGTGTGTTTTATTGAGTCTACGGTTTGTCATTTTTTTTCTTTTTTCCTCCCCCTGTAGCACGCAGGCATCGGACACGCTATGGTAAACAAACTGCATTATATGGTAGATATCATTCTAATTGTCTTATTCTTTGGTTTGCCCTGGAGATTTTCCGTTACCTCGTTCGATTCTATTTGCTTTAGTTCAAAGTCAACCATCAGAAGGTAGCTGAATACTTCACCTCTTTCTCGTTGTCTTCTTTATATGTTTGGCTTCTTTCACCATTCAAATTCCCACACCCCCCAAAACAAAAAACAATTTAATTGTTTTTCTTTCATTTGAAGAGGTGTTCGCCAAAGATCAAGTTTTGATAAATGTTCTTTATTTGTTTACGTATCATTATTTTTCTATAATTTAGATATTTTGCTATAATTTGACACTTTGCAACGGTGAGACTATGTTTTTTTAAGAAAAAAAGAAAAATATCTTTCTTTTTTAAATCTAGTATTACACAACGTCTAAATTTTTTTCTATTTTTACTCTTGTTAATCCCAGTCTACCCCAGTTTCCCTTTTTCTTTTGATGAACTGTGTTATGGGAGCGTTTACACAGTGGAAATCCCATCAGAGGAATACAACAACTGTGGCAGTTCAGTGACAGCAAGTACAAATGCTAGAAAGAAAATGTACGCATTAACCCTTCAAATATCCTCAATGTATTTCTATAGGTTTAGTCGCTTCACAGGTGACATTGTTAAAAATGAGGTTCATGTCTTTCATGGGAATTTCGTGCAATAAATGTAAAGAAGTACCCAGAAAGTCAGTGATTGGCTTTCTTTACAGCAGGGTCCCCAGTTTGTGGGGACATAAATAATTTGTATGACTGGCCACACGCATATTATTTAATATTTATTATTTGTTGACTCCAATAAAATTAATATAATCTATTTTTTATGTATACATATCATATAATTAATATGAAATAAAGACATTAACATAATTATTTATATTAACTTTACTTTACTATCACTGAAGCTTAATCTTACTTCCTGTCACTGAACTGACCAATTAGAAATTGTTGCTTTTTCTATTGCTGCAAAGCTAATTTCTTGCCAGTTTAAGGCTGTGTGCATAACGATTCCCTCATTAACACTAACAATTAACTCAAAACCTATTAATCTATTGGCCCTGGCCTTTGCATGAATCAACCCCTCCCCCTTTTTGTTGTTGTTATGGATATACCAAATGCATCGAGCATACAGTATATGTGAATGTATATAACAGCATATATACATACATATATAAGTCCTAACAATTTTTAATTGGCCATAAACTACATGATTTGAATATTAGTATTATGGCCACAGCCAGAGTTTTTTTATATACTATTTATTTTACTATTTAGTTTGATTGTTTTTGTTTTTCCTTTTTTACGAAAAAAAGAATACGAACCTCAATCTATCTTTCCTATATATTATTAACAAGGAAACATTTCAGATGCGAGAGAGTGTTTCATGTCATTGTTGAACAAAGCATATTTGATCTAACTCTGAAGAGATTATATGTTTATGAAAACAAAAAGTCACTAATGTTTAAGTGATGCCTACAACCCTATCTTGGACTATACAGAGTGATGTGGTCCAAGATAGTGTCCCAAAAAAATACAAGAATAATACCTATGAATATAAAATAGTATGCTGAACACTGACACAGACACTCTCCTCTCTCTACTGAGGTTTCCAAATTCTTTAAAAAACCCTCTCATATTCATTGACTCCCATCTGTATTAGTGAGCATTCCTCCAATCAGAGCCCTATCTCCTTCTCTCAACATTTGAAATCATCCAATAAGTGTCCATCCTCCACCCATATTGCATGCTTGTTTTGGCTAGAACCTTTCAACACATTGATAGTGGAACGCCTCCTGTGATAGTCAATCATTTGCATGTGTGTATGGATCGGTTAGTTTCCAATGTTGCATTCTTGTGCCTATATATGTACAACCTTAACACTACTACTTTTGTCATTGGTCTGGTGTTGTGTTTTAAATGTTCAGTTAATGCTTCCTGTTTGCTGCATCCTCTGCTATTGTCTTTGTTTTGTAGTTTTCTGTGTTTGTTTTCAAGCCTGTTAGTTGCAATGCACCACCAAAATTGTCATCCCATATCACATCCATGGTTAATTTAAAGTGCATGGCTTTGTGTGTCTGCTTCCATTTGCTTGTTTGAAATTCATTTAGTTTCTACTAAACCCAACACACCGTGTCGTCACATGACAATAACATACACATCCAAGTCCAAGTCTGGATCTGGTTTGAGCAAATCCAATTGCAGAGGACTTTTAAAGAATCCTCTACTACTTCTACTCATACTACCAATACTACTCAATTGAGTAAATCCAACTAACTAATTGACTGGAATCCTTTGTTCTAACTGTACTAACAACCATTTTTGTGTCTGGCTCTCCCTTACTAAAGTACTAACCGATTTTGTTCATCCTTCAAACCCCCTTACTTACTACTCTCTGCTCGCCATGCAGTCGAAAAATAAACCTCTCTCTTATCTTCTCCCCCCCCCCCCCACCTCTGAGGCAAAGATTGAACTTTCTACTACAGTGCCCGCCCCACCCATCCCCACCACCCCTGCCTTCCCCATCCGTTGTCCTTTTACTAACATAGGGAAACAACTTGAGTTTCAAAGCTCTGTCATGGGGGATTTTTGTGGCTGAAGACAATTGTGAATCAAATGCCAAAATAAGACAAATTATTATTCTAAAGTTTGACCTGTTCTTCAGTCATTGGTTCCAACTGCCAGACACCTGTTATTGAATACAATGTGTGAAAAATAATCTCTCTCTCTCTCTCTCTCTTTCTCTCTTTCACTCTCTTGAACGTGTATAAAAATCACACTGTAGGCCAAATAAAATATGACACTTTCAGTAAAAAAATATTTAATAAGCCTCTAACTATAATGCTTCATCTCCGTACTGAATGGGATTATTCACTCCAAATAATTGCACATAAACCATTGTCTCTCCCAGAAGATGGGTGTTTAGTGAGTAATTATTTGTAAGTCTGAAGAGCCGTCTCTTGAAAACAGTGTGAAACGATGAATACATTAAGATCCTTTTTCCGACAGTCAGCCAGACTGTAATTAGCCGGGCTGTGGTGTGAAAAGCACTCTTACATTAAAGACAAACTCCCAACTGAAATCAGTTAACAACATCACTGACTTTCATGACACAAAAATATCTTTGCTTAACTGTATGGCCTCGTTTTTTGACGAGGGTACAAACACCCACTTAGATGGTCGAGCAGAGAAGATCTTACATTGTCAGATGGATTTACAACTGGACTTTTTATACAAAGAAAGCTCTCGTTTCTTCTTTGTTGGTGTTGGTGGTGTGATACTCCACTAGCAGTATATTGTTGCCAGATTGGTGGAAAGGTAAAACATCCTATGAGATGCTAGGACTCTGTTGTGGTAGGGATTGATTGATTCAGTGTTTGATGAAACCTTTAACATATAGTTATATATTGTGTTGACCTGTGTTCACCAAGATAAGAAATCCCACATGACTGTCCTGTCCGTAAAATAGGATTATGTTTGACGATGGAATGTTGAGTTTAGTATCCAACGGTAACGGAACACCACAGAACGATGGCTGTATAGTGATTCTAAAGCCTGTTTCTGCAGGAATCTCTGATGTGGATGATATTCATCATTATTGATGGCTTTGGTTGTTTCCGTGTGCGATGATTTTTGATTTTATCTTAACGTTACACAGAATTACAGGATAATATGTCATTTCATTTCTGTTTATTTTCATTGACTGTTCTGCTCGAACGAAACAAACATATCTAATATTAAATATAACTCCATTAAATGACACTGAATCACTCTACAATTGAAATTCATACATTGCTATATAATTGATGGATCATATTCCATGAATAAGAAAGGATACTTGACAAGCACATTTTTATGTTCTATCTTTTATCTGTTATCTTTAATATTTGCTATCTTGCTGTCCAGATTTAAGAAGCAGCAACTTTTCATCCACGTTTGCGAAGCCACAGTATGCTCCAAAGGTAATGAATTATGAATGGGGGGTTATCTGAAGTTATTCCCTCCATGGAAGAACGCGAGCAAAGTCACTTTGGTGCGATAAGACGTCTGTCAGGGCAGGGCATTAGTAATAATAAAGGACAGCCCTAAACAGCTTGCTGGCCAATATTTCAGTGTACAAATAGTACCACTTACCAGACAGGCTGATCAAAGCGGCAGCATTTATATCACCGTAGTCTGTAAGCACCGAGCGTGACATATTTGTTCACAACTAACGGCACCCAAAGAGGAGGAATCAAAGATAAATATATAATAGAATCAACAAGATGATCATATATTAGAGCTTCCATATTTTGACATTTCATAAGACGCAGCTATTGTTTTTACTACTTCAAGACAAATGTACAATACAGTCTGAAATCATAATTTGTACAAAAAATTGTTTGGCTCCAGGTCCAGCAGCAAAAAAGCGATATGCTTTTCCGCTACCTGCTATTATCTTGTGATATTACGACTGTGCTATTCATAAATGGTTTAAGTACAGTTTATGAATTATACACAATGTATAATCAAGTTATAAAGACAAACAATTGGGCCAACAAAATGCCAGATGTGTGCCATTGGTCACAATTAAAACGATTATCCTAATGTTACATCCTAGTATCCTATATCCTAGTATAAGTTTAAAAAGAATCTGGTCACCCTGAGTTTTGAAGTAAATATTGACAGTAAAGTTAGCTATCAAATGATAAATATGTTTGACTTAAGGGGTTCTAGCTTGTTGGGAAAGAAACTCACTTCACTTTATACTCCCCTTGTAAACAGCTGGAGGCACACAAACATAGAGAGCCATATTTGGTTCCCCTTGCCAGGCTTGTCCACAATTGAAAAACGCCCACCGCCTGATCAGAGCTCCATACCCTCTGATCACAGCTCATACCCCCTGATCACAGCTCCATACCGCCTGATCCAAGCTCCATACCCTTAACACAACACCACACTGAAACATCTACTGGATCTTTTCAGTGAAATAAGTCACAAAGCCCTTTTTCTAGATACACCTTCACGCAAAACCTTTTGCTGGTTTCTCTTTTAATCATTTGTGAGTTTATAACTGGTTATTGGTTAGCATAGTGAAAATAAGAGACTGATAACATGAAACATAGTTTACTGGGTATGGCTATGAAAGGCCAGGATAATGGCGGTGAATTAATCCTTACCATATTGTTAAACATGCATAACCATACATGCGTCATCGTTCTGAGTAACTTGGCTCCTAATACATTTCTTGGAAAACAGCCTTTAGGTTGAATGGCCCCACGACCACAGAACGGGGGCTCCTTAACGTATAATTCATCAGCCTTTTTACATCTATCTATCCTATCTTTTGTGATGAATTTATTGAGCTGTTCTTCCCTAAATCGTAATATTTGCCTGCCGTTTGTCAAATCGAAGAAAACAATGGATGAATGTTCCTGCTAGGAAGCTGTAGGGCATTACAGAAGCAATACAGCATGCATTTGTTGGATTTTGCACAGACACACACACACACACAAACCTTCCTCCTTTTTCTAGCTAGATAAGTGACGTCTGACCTAGAACAAGACAATTTCAGAAGATTGATTGTTGACACTGGCAACATTTGAATTGTATTTTATTCTGGATTCTTGGCAACGTTTCTCATATTCAAATGAGTGCCAAACCCCTCAGTCGTTGTTTCGGCTTGCATGGGCCAATGGGCAGCCATTGTTTCAACCACCATCCTGTGATGTCATCAGCCCACTTCACCAATGGCCAGTGATGCAAACGCGTGTAATATAAAGCGAGGTTGATGTAGTCAGGTTGAAGCTAACTGTAAGCGTTGAATAACTCATAGACGCCTTGGAGCAATGACGCCGATATTTTGAGGTTTTTGGTATAGGTTCCTGTGCCTTTTTTAATTGGTTGTCTGACATTCATGCATGGGTAAAAAAAGATTGTGTACTGTGAGATGTCTAGGGAGGGCCAGAGAGTTAGACCACAGGAGATGAGAGATTGTAAATCAAGATTTCAAATTGTCCCGCTCTTTCCACTGGATCCAAACAGATGTCTGGCACTTGGCTTCATAAAAATCCACCATTGATGCTAATGTGCTAATAGCACTGAGCTAATGAAGCCGATCGCTGGGCGATGATATGTGAACATGCAAAAAACCACTAGGCCACTCGGAAACAGTAAACCACCCATTTCCCCAACCCCAATCCAGCCAGAACCCTGGTCCCCTTCAGCCTACGCTTGGATACAGCGCTCATGGACATTGTAGCCCTAGTATCGGTTTCAGCTATCTACATTTGAGCGAGGGTTGCGTCGGGACAGTTCTGCCTCCCCCAAAAGAGACTTTTATTGTGAAAGACATGCCAACGTTGACCTCGCCAACACACCACAACCCTCCCTCCCCCACTCTCTTTGATGCCTTATAATCCCCCTTCCTTTCTCACATTTGGATGCTAACGCTAGCGGTGGCGGTCCAAGACGAAGATGAACGACCTTCACCACAACTAATGTCACAACTGATGCTACGCTACACCGCTACAGACGCCCACACCATTAGCCACACAGCGTGCTAGGCGATGTGCACCAATGCTACACACAATCACACAAGCCCCTCTTTCTCCCCTTTTCAAGTCGTGACAGCAGACATAAAAATGGGTTGCCCTGTTGACCAAGGGAAAGTACAGAATGAAACAATACAAACGATCAAACCAACCACTAAATACAATAAAATAATTGGTGAACAATTATACTTCACACGTGAACATTAAAATTGGGGAAAGCGGAAGAGGAGAGGGTGGCAGTTCTGTAGAGTGCAGTTGTTTGTGGTCTTACTCTTTCAAAAAGGTCAAAGGTGAGGTGGGCATAGTTATGACACTATGCACTCATCTGGTAAATTAGACACACAAAAATCATGCCCGTATTTAGGTGATGTCAAATCAATTTATCATACAATCATTAGACTGAACCAAACAAACATTACTGTTAATGCTGAACCGTTTTCGCACTTTCCATCCTGCATATAATGTTTACATTTAATTAGTCAGAAATAAAATGTTACTTCGCTATTAGTGCTCCATCTTATTAAAGAAAAAAAACCATTTCCAGATATGTATTCATGATATGTGTGATGAGGGCCACAGAGTATATGCAGCCTAACAGATGTTGAAACAGACTTCAGAGAGAACTTCAACTATAATCAGTCAAGCTGTGTTAAAAAGGATTTGATTATGAAAGGGTTGCTGACTGCAAACTCCATTTAGTTTAGCTTTGTGGTACCTGATTACCGCTTACTGTTCAAAAGCATAGTAACACATTAACAAACTAATAAATACGCTACGACTTCAGTTCAATTGCTATTGTATTATATGATTATTGATTTCCTTCCACCACGTTACATTTAACAACCTGTTAATGAACGACTTAGTTTCACTGTCAGTTTTGATTTGATTTCATAGTGAGGAGGGGTTCTCAAAATAACTGTTATCTCCAAGCCAGAAGTCAGCGTGTATGTACAGCCAAGTCAGTAGCTGTTGAAGCATCTCGTAGCGACCCGGCCCACGGCCCACTCTGTCGCACACCATCAGCTGCTGGTGGTGCGGGTCATTTTCGATTTCCCCCCCCCCAAAGTATTTATTCTTGTTTTTTTCTGCGCTGCTCTGCTGCTGAACCGATGCACAGTACAGATGGGTGGTGTTGCTAGAAAAGGGCACGAAAATAACTAGGTTGTGACCACGAGATGAGGGAGTGGCCTGTTGAAAAAAAGGCCTGCTGTATATTGTCTTCTTAAAGCTTATACTATTTACGGTAGTTATCAATAGTAGGCCTCCCTACATTGCTATATATCTAATTGTCTCTTGTTTTGCCCAAATGTCTAAAACCAATGAATCCTAGTTATTGCTCCTCACTTAGGTATGTTTATATATTTAACCCCAAAAACGTTTTTCAGAACCTAATCAGGGTCCCTAACAGTTTGACCCTGAACAACTGCACTCTGGAGTAACCCCCCCCCCCCCCCCCCCCCCCACACACACACACACACACACACACACACACACTCAATCTCTCTCTCGCTAAGCGACACGCAAAGTAACCAATCGTGTGATATTCACGGGACACGGGCCCCCCTCGCCTCTCGCTGTCTTTTTAATCCAACTTCTTCCCTGTTCTCTTTTTCCTTCCTCTCTTCCATTCTCTTCTATTGTTCCATATTTCTGGTGCTGTCCCATCCGTCTTTCTGTCCCTTTATCTCCCTGTATCTGGTATATCTCTTTTGGGGCTCATTTTCCCTTTCCAGGTGACCATTTCGGTGGATGGTATACTGACCACCACCGGCTACACCCAGGAGGACTACACCATGTTGGGCTCGGACGACTTCTTCTACATAGGGGGGAGCCCCAACACGGCCGACCTGCCCGGGTCCCCCGTCAGCAACAACTTCATGGGCTGCCTCAAGGACGTGAGTTGTTTTGTTGTTTCTCGTCAACTTTGTAGCGTTAGCATGTGAACGTATAAAGTTTGGCACGTTAACATTAAATGTATTAAGTTTGAGGGAGCGTAGACCCCGGACCCCTGTTTGACGTGTACCATTTGAATGTGGTAAACGCTAGCGTAGTCATTATGTACCAGTTCTGAAAAGTACTGGGTTACAGTCCACAATGTCCACAGTCCTTCAGCAAGATGCCCTGACGACTTCCTGATACGTAAAGCTAGTGCAGGACATTTGGAGAAACAAGCCAGAGTAAGCTAGTTCAGATTAGAAACTGAAAAAATCCCACCCCTCCCTTGAGGCTTCCATCCAAAGCCACTCCCCGAAGAACCGTGACTAGCTCGCTAGCTTTAGCAATAATGCCTGACCTTGTGGAAAGCTCCGGTCATGTGCAATGAGTGTACCTGTGCGCAGGTAGCCGGGTTGATAGGTAAGTAGACCAGTAAGCATTCCACTAATGCAATTCGGGCCGGATGAAATTATTCGCTTATTACAAACCTGTGACAGCCACATACACGGGATGGTAAAAAAAGAAATGTGTATGGGCATCTGATTTATTGATTGCGGTCAGAATGCAATGAAAATATGTCAAAAAAAATGCATCTATTATGAATTGCCTACCCTAGCTTTATTGACATCTGAATTGACTGTACGTCACTTTCGATAGAAGTCGCCGTAAATGACTAATCATTAAAGATGTGGATAGTACCAGATCTGTAACACACGTCCACAGAAACAACCACATTCTCGACTCGACTACTGCACAGAAACCGCTTTCGACCTCCGTCCTAAGTCAGGCGCCTAACAAGCTGTGGGCCAGCCTCCACTCTAAACCATCACGTCCTCGTGAACCTTAATGAGTTCTGCGAGGACGAGGGAATGCAGCACCACGGGTGTCCCCATAAACTGAGGCTGATTGAGTCAGTTAGCAAGTACTTACTGGCCATTACTTTTAATGGATCACAAAGTAATTGCCCCCTATCTCTGACTTCATTATACCCACCGCAATACAATTACACTTCCATGATTTGGGTTGTGATCGGAAACATCCCCCGGCGGGACTCGGAACATCCCTGCGATGAGGTAGTTTAGTTCCCCCTCTAGCCTCCACAATGGTTGAGTGTTGATCTAGTTTTGCCCATATTAGGCAGATGGCAGACGGTCGAAGCACGAAATTAGATACACTGATGAAATGTGTCTAAGGTAAAGACAAAGCAGGAAGAGGTTTGTATGGACCAACAGGGTGCACTGCAATGTGGGGACCTGGCAGACGTGTGTTGAGGTATGACTGCAATGTGGGGACCTGGCAGACGTGTGTTGAGGTTTGAGGTTTGAGGTGTGTGTGTGTGTGTGTGTGTGTGTGTGTGTGTGTGTGTGTTGTGACTCCAGATGGGTCTCAGATTAGTGTTATCAAGAGGTTGTTAAACAGAATCACTGATCAACCTTGAAATGAACTGTGAAGAGGGTAAATGCAACGAAAATAAAATGAGAACATTAAAACTACCAAAAAGAGAAAGTCAATGTGCAGAATGTATATTCTTTTAGGTTGATTTTATTTTAGCTTGAATTATTGGAATTAGATTTAGCTAATGGAGATAGTTATGAAGACAAATTGTATGGAAGATGGGATGCAGAGAGAATGTGGGTCATTCAACACTTTTTTAATTATCAAATTATCGGTGATCAAATCTATAAAAAAATTCTCGAGCCACGATTGCGTTCAGAGCATTTCTCTCCATTTCTTTATCTCCGCTTGTACTCTAATTGCCTGAAAACCATTTTGTCCACTTCACCCTTCCCAGTTGCCAACCTCCCCCTGGTGAATCAGTGCTGCAATCTTATAGGGCACTACAGCTCGCATGGGGGTCAGCAAACCTGAACACTTATCTTAGCATGCACCTCTTCTCAATTGTTCTGCACAGCCAGCAGCAAGTGACTAATGCCAGAGACAATTCCTCAAAGATTCCAGGAATACAAGGGAAAAGTTGGCGAGTAGAGAAAGTTGCATCGCAACCTTTTGATTTATTTTTGAATGCCTGCATCACAGTATCACAGTGTAAGCAAGCAAGTCTAGCAATGTGTCTTTTCTAAATTCAAGATGACTCAATCCAGACAAGAACAGCGAGATAATTAAACTTGCCCTAGAACCCATTGGGTAAAAATACTGTTGATAGCGTACCAGAAAGTGATTATTACATGTACAGACTATATGCAGTGAAATCAGGTAGGGGAGCAGGTAGGGGTTAGGGGGCAACTCGCTCTAGGATGCCTATGGGTGGGCTGCGAACGTTGGGGAATGAACCCAGAACCTTTCTACAATTCAAAACCCAACCCAAAGTCTAACCCTAACCACTAGACTAGCCTGCCTGCTTTTTATTTTACATACAGGCTAACCAGTCATTCGCACATTTGATTCTTACCCATTCTATTTTAGTATACATATTTTTAGGGTCTTTTTTGGACCTTTATGGACAAGGATGGAGAAGTGTGTTGAAAGAGAGAGGGAATGACATGTAGCATAGCACATCGGCTACATGGTTAGCGCACTACTGATCCGCCCCAAATAGGGTATATATTTTTTTACTATTTTCTTTGCGCTATGGTTAGCAAGATGCTGTGTGTGTGATGAAGCACAGTAGGAGACGGAGGTCTGGGGGTGTGTGTGTCAGATAGGGACTGCTGTGTGTGTGTGTGTGTGTGTGTGTGTGTGTGTGTGTGTGTGTGTGTGTGTGTGTGTGTGTGTGTGTGTGTGCGTGTGTGCACGCATGTGTGTGTTTTTCTCTGCATGTCACGGCTGTGGCTGGGCAGCTTTAATCCAGTGGGTCGTGCGACCTAGAGGCAGCATGCATCAAACAGACAGAGAGAGAAAGAGAGAGAGACACCGAGAGAGAGAGAGAAGACATAGATGAGAAAAAGGCACCGTATTGTTTGTGTGTGTGTGTATGTGTATGAGTGTGTGTGTGTCAGGGAACTTTGAAAATCCTCCACATGCTATGATCTCATGCCTTGTTGTGTGTGTCTGTGTGTGTGTGCGCGTGTGTGCGTGTGCGTGCATGTGTGTGTTTCTCTGTGTGTGTGTACATGAATCCTGGTGTGAGAATCTGGATGTGAAATCTTGTTCTCTGCAACCATGCATACACACACACACCCCTTTATGTCACCATCTGTCTCTCTCTGTCTCTCTCTCTTTCTCTCTCTCTTTCTCCTCTCTCTATGGGTGACCTTGAAATCCACTTTTCCACACCAGCTTCTCACTGTGCTTTGGCCTCTTACTAAACATATCTGGCCTCCTTATACCCCTAGTTCACTCCTTCCTCCTCCCATTCACTCTGCTCTCTCTTTCACAGTCATTCCATCCAGAACATTTGCATTCCCTGCTCACTTGTGACATGAAAGGATTGTTTTCAAATACCTTAGGATATGAGAAAATATACTTCCTTTCCCTCACCCTTCTCTCATCCCCCCCCTCTCTCTCTCTCTCTCTCTCTCTCTCTCTCTCTCTCTCTCCCTACCCCCTCCTGTCCTGACCTTCCTCGTTGGACATTTTTTCCGGCTCCCCCTCTTCCTGGTTTCGTTGTGTAGTTGTTCCCGTGGTCACGGCGTCTCTCGCCACACTGCCCTGAGGGCCAAATTAGAAATGGATTTCATCGACTGGCTTCCACGGCCTGGCCAAATGCTCTCTGCTGTCTCCTTCTCCATGCCCCCCCTCCCTCTCTCTCTCTCTCTCTCTCTCTCTCTCTCTCTCTCTCTCTCGCTCTCTCTCGCTCTCTCTCTCTCGCTCTCTCTCGCTCTCTTTCCCTCTCTCACTAGTACTGTCCCGCAGTCTTTCAGTCTCCCTCTCTATGCCTCTCTTAGTTTCTCCATTCTCCTCTCTTCATCTCTCTCTCTCTCTGAATAACTGTATGTGTGTGTCGGCGCGTGTATTTAATCGGTATTCAAGCATATGTAATCGGGGTGCCATTGCTAATTTGTGGGATCATTGATTACATGCAGACCACAGCTGCAGTTTGCCTTCATAAAAGAGAGAAGGTTGCCCAATCGTTCAATACATATCCACAACGATGCTGAAACAGTACTTTTCACGCTGCCACTGAAGACAATCCACAATGTTGAATTAGTAAAGCATCGTTGTGTAAATGAGATCAACGTTTAGGCATTTAAGGGTCTGGCACACACAAGCATGCACACACAAACACATGGCCATTCTCGATATGGCCATGAATGACCATTCAAGGAATGGACTCACCGCTGTGGAAGGCATTCCTTCATTCATAAAAAAAATTGATTGATGAATAGATGGATGGATGAATAGATTCAGGGATAGATGAATGGGAGATGGATAGTCACAGGGTTGGATGGAGGGATGATTGATGGATGGATAGACATACAAACAGAAATGCCATCAATGGTTCACAGAGAACTGAACAGCGAGACACTCTCGTGATATTTTTCTCCTATTAACATTTCAAAACATTTTCATTTTTGCACTTTCAGACACATGCATTGACACACTCATTCTCCGCCTCCGCATGGGGTCTCCCTGTTGTGCTCTCAGCTCCACAATCACACACTCTAGATGTCTCGTCGGCCCCTGAATCAAAGTACACACGCACACACACACCAAACCATCTCTCTGTGATGACGGGGTCCTCAGAACATATCTACCGAGAGTTGTCAAGAGAACAAGAAGCAGAAAAGTACTGACATTTATTTGTAGCATTTTCTATATTGCTTTTCTTGGCTTTTGATTTGTTACGTGCATGCACACCCCCCCCCCTCCCCCCCCCCCCCCCCCCACACACACACACACACACACCCACACACACACACACACACACACAGAATACTGGACACATACGCACACACACCCACATAGAATACCAGACACACACACAAATATGGATTCACTCCTAGCTAAAATGCAGGAGTTATACATGATCAAAGCCCGGTTGTAAACACGAGCTAGAGGCAAGATTACTTTCACCATGTTTTCCACATCCTTTCATAGTTCCATGTTGAGATAATTGCAAGTTTCAATGATCAACCTAGATTTATAATAAGGGGGCCCTCTAAGTATAAAAGCGTAGGCATTGAGGCAGACCTCGCATGTTTGGGAAGTTGCTGTCCAATCGACCCGAACCTCCTCCACCTCCGCCTTCCCCCTCCCGTAGGTGGTGTACAAGAACAACGACTTCAAGCTGGAGTTGTCGCGGCTGGCCATCGACCGCGACCCTAAGATCACGCTGAACGGCGACCTGGTGTTCCGCTGCGAGGACGTGGCCGCCCTGGACCCCATCACCTTCGAGACCCCCGAGTCGTTTGTGGCGCTGCCCAAGTGGAACACCAAGAAGACGGGCTCCATCTCCTTCGACTTCCGCACCACCGAGCCCAGCGGCCTGCTGCTGTTCAGCCACGGGCGCCCCCAGGGTCCTAAAGAGCAGAAGCCGGGCCGGGAGTTGAAGACGGACTACTTTGCGATGGAGCTGCTGGACGGGTACCTGTACCTGCTGATAGACATGGGCTCCGGGAAGACCAAGCTGAAGACCAGCAACAAGAAGGTGAACGATGGGGAGTGGTGCCACGTGGACTTCCAGAGGGAGGGCAGGAAAGGTAACTATGGCAACGCTGAGCTAACTGTTTTTAAGACAACAGGTTTCAGTTAATAGTTTTAAGCTAACATTTTTGGGCCATTGTTTTGTTTAGTTTTTGTTGTTGTTGTTGTTGTTGTTGTTGTTGTTGTTGGTCGCAGCAAGGGATGCTGAGTAACTCAACTAGCAGTTTTCAGTTCACGGTTTTAAGCGAGTTTTAAGTGAGCTGAGGAAACCTTTTGAAAGTGTTGTTGTTTTATGCTGTATGAGAACAATTTAGCATCTGACCAGTTTAGGAAAACGCTAACATAACTCTTAAATAATCAACCTGTAGCCCCACCTGAGACGCCTTTCGGCTCAATTAGTTATTCATTTAATGGGTTTATGATATTTGTTGTATGAATTGATGAATTCAGGTCTAACGGCCTACATTTATTATGTCAGGGTTTATGATTTGGGAATAATTGGTTCATAACGTTGGAATTATGAATTTATTTTGTCTGTAAGCTTCAGGTTTCAGGCTAACTGATCTAACAGTTATGAGTAACTGTAGTAACGTTATCGCACTGTTAACACAGGTATGTAGGTGAGGTAGCTTCTCCCCAAATAAGCGTGTTAGGCCATGAGATTAACAATCTGTAGACACGAAAGTATCTCAATAACCATATTCAGTACAATATCCCATGAGGCCACAGTATAGGGTGTGTGTGTGAGTGTAAGTGCATACATCTTGGCTTTAATTGGCTTTTAATAGAACATTACGATGATGTCATTAATCACAGGGAGAGGCGTGTGGGAGTATATCACCCCCCCTCCCCTCTGCTCTGCATTCTGCTATCCTTCTCCTCCACTTAGCACATCATTGAGACCTTAATAATATCTCTACCCATCTCTCTCTCTCACTCTCTCTCTTTCTCTCTCTGTCTATCAGTCTCTCACTCTTGCTGCCATTGCTGGTCTCTCTCTCTCTCTCTCTCTCTCTCTCTCTCTCTCTCTCTCTCTCTCTCTCTCTCTCTCTCTCTCTTTTTCTGCCATGTCCCACCCCCTGCTCACCCACATATTAATACACCAGTATTTTAATATGTGTGGTTGTTTATTGCGTGTGTGTTACTTGTGTGATTCCGGTGTGCCTTAATGGGGCACTCACTCCTTCACATATGAAACATTCACCCACCCGCTGATTAGTGCATCGCTTATTCACCTCTAGCTGGTGTGGATGCATATGTGTGTGTCTACCACCATCGCACACAAATGGCTCTAATTCAACACATACACACATGCACACACAGACACACACACACACACATTCTTTTCACATCCTGTAGCCTGCGAAGCACTTTGAGACTAACTGTGATTAAGGGCTATATATATGACTAACTGACACTCACACACTCATGCATTTAAGCGTAATCATGCACCATGTGAAACATGAAAGTTCACTAGGCAGACGCACACACGCACACACGCATCATAAGTGTATGAGATATTCCAAGTTCACTCACTACACACCTAGCCTTGCAGCTTCTCAAATCTCCACACCTTTCCCCTCCCTTACCCCCACCCTCTCTCCTCCACCCCCCCCCCCCACCCCCCCCCCCCCCCCCCCCCCCCCCCTCTCTCTGCCCGCCCTCCAGGCTCCATCTCAGTCAACAGCCGCAGCCTGCCCTTCAGCTCCCCCGAGGGCAGTGAGATCCTGGACCTGGACGGGGACATGTACCTGGGCGGCCTGCCCGAGACCCGCTCGGAGCTGGTGCTGCCCCCGGAGGTGTGGACGGCCCTGCTGAACCTGGGCTACGTGGGCTGCGTGCGCGACCTCTTCATCGACGGGAAGAGCCGGGACGTGCGCCGGCTGGCGGAGATCCAGAGCGCCATGGGCGTGAGCAGCTTCTGCACCCGGGAGCTGCAGAAGCGGTGCGGGAGCGGAGGAGGAGGAGGAGGAGGAGGAGGCGGCGGCGGCGGGGGTGGAGGAGGCGGAGGTCCCTGCGGGAACGCCGGAGGGCACTGCAAGGAGGGCTGGAACCGCTACATCTGCGACTGCACCGGCACCGGATACCTGGGGGGCAACTGTGAGATAGGTGAGGTGGAGGTGGTGGAGGTGGTGGAGGTGGTGGTGGTGGTGGTGGAGGTGGTGGAGGTGGTGGAGGTGGTGGTGGTGGCGGTGGGGGTGGGGCGAAGGTGCTCGTGGTGGGGGTGGAGGTGGCGACAGAGAGATATAGTGAGAGAGAGCCAGGGAGCTGCGAGTGATGCCATCGCTCTCTCGTCACCAGGTGGCCATTGACTGGCTGGTGAGGAGAGAGAAGGGGGGAGAGAGGGGATGGGAGGAGGAGAGAGACGGGAGTTGGAGAGAGAGACAGGGGAGGAGGGGAGGGGGAGATAGAGGGGAGGGATGGAGAGAGAAGGGATGGAAGGGAGAGAGAGGGGAGGAGGGTAGTTGGAGAGAGAGAGGGGATGGGAAAGACATGGGGAGGATGGGAGAGAGAGGGTAGAAGGGGTAGAAAGGGGAGAGGAGGGAGATGAAAGGGTAGAGAGGGAGGAGGGGAGTTGGCGGGATAGAGCAGGGAGGGAAGAGAGAGGGGGGAGAGAGGGGGGAAGGTGGAGGGAGAAAGGGAAGGGGAGTTGGAGAGACAGAGAGGGAAAGAGGGGAGGGGGAGAGAGAGAGGTAATGGGAGGGGGAGAGAGAGGGGAGGAGGGGACTTGGAGAGTGAGTGAGGGGAGTGGAGAGAGATAGGGAAGGGAAGGGGGGAGAGGGTGGAGGGGGAGAGAGAAAGGGGAGCAGACAGAAGCCCTGGTAACTGGCAGCTTAGTAGAGAAGCCGTCACCATCTGTGCCAGTCACACTCACGTGTCACACACACACACACACACACACACACACACACACACATACACACACACACACACACACATACACACACCTGCACCTTACACAGGTGGCATCACACAGTAGACTAGAGCAACGTTTCATGAAATGAGTGTGTAGCAACACTGGCCTGGATCCATGAATGTCCCCTGTTAGCTCCCCCTGACTCCTTTTGATCGATTGTGATGGGAAATGGAAATACTCCTTACAGCGTCTTGTCTTCACTGTCTGTCTTCGCTGATTGTCTTCACTGACTGTCTTCACTGTCTGTCTTCGCTGATTGTCTTCACTGTCTGTCTTCGCTGACTGTCTTCCCTGACTGTCTTCACTGACTGTCTTCACTGACTATCTTCACTGACTGTCTTCACTGTCTGCTCTATAGCAGAAAAGCCCATACAAATATGTAATGATAAAAAAGGAAAGACGGTGGAAAAGAGAATGGAATGATGAAGAGAGGGAGGGAAGGAGAGAGAAAGGAAGGAGAGAGGAAGGAAGAAGAGAGGGAGGGAAGGAGAGAGGAAGGAAGGAGAGAGGGAGGGAATGAGAGAAGGAGGAAATTAGAGCGGATGGATGAGAGAGGGAGAGGGAGACATAGGAAAAGGGGAGAATATGTTTTCAAATGAGATATTTCACCCCAACTGAAAAACACGACAGACGATAAATGTTTCCACTGGGGACGGTGAGGGCTGGTTTCCTCAAGCTGCTTTGGGAAGTCTGTGCTCGAAATTGCTCTGGTTTGTGTTTTCAGAGGTCCTCTTCTGCATTCTAGTGGGGCTCATGGATTACTGCGAGAGTGTCAATAAATCAGAGAGGATATTATATTAATATTTGAATCACACCATGAATATGGAATCTACCGAGAGTAGTTTGACTGCAATAAGAGCACAAGCTGTCTTCACATTATTCTGGTCTTCCTCTTTATTATTATAAATATGCATTCTGCTTTTCTGGTCAAAATGGACCTGCCATGGGTAGCAATGACTGCAAATATTAGTACTGGGGAGAAAATGAGATTAGAAATTTGTCATTTGTTGTCAATGTGTGATTGTGTATCAAAAGGCTGTTTGTTTTCATTAATTTGCTTTTTGTCACTTTCTTCCCCCAATACACACATGCACCCCCCCCCCCTACACACACACACACACTCACACACCCACACCCACCCACCCACAAACAAACACACCCCCACTCACACCCACAAACCCCACACACATGCACGTACCCACATGCCCACAATGTGTTGTTTGTGCGCCTGTCTGTTTGCGTGTTTGTCCTTTCCGTTCACCGTGACTCATTCCCCGTCACCTCTCCGCCCACAGAGGCCACGGTGCTGAGCTACGACGGCAGCATGTACCTGAAGGTCATCACCCCGCTGGCGCTGCACACGGAGGCGGAGGACGTAGCGCTGCGCTTCATGTCCCAGCGCGCCTACGGCCTCCTCATGGCCACCACGTCCCGCGAGTCCGCCGACACCCTGCGCCTGGAGCTGGACGGCGGCCGCGTCAAGCTAACCGTCAACCTGGGTAAGGCGTCGGCGTCGTCGTCGTCGGGCCGTTGCCGGTCGTACGCCGTCGTAGCCGTTCGCACGCACCCCATCGTTGTCGTCCTCCATAATCCCCAAACCTCAACTTGTCTTGGGTTTTGGTTAATGTTTCAGTTTCAGTTTCAGTTTTGGTTGTGGTTTCAGTTTTAGTTTTCTGTTTGAATGATAACTAAACGTTGGACTGAATTGTGTTAATGCTGGCAGGTTATTAGAGGATGAATACTTCTGAATTCATTGATTTATAACTGATTATATCTTTAACAAATACAGTGTAAGTATAACTTACCTATTCCTTTTTGAGTTTTAACAATGTGTTGTATTACAGTCCAGTAGCTGAGCTGGACTGGACTGCAAAGCTAGCTAGGCCATTTATGAATATTCAGAATATTCTCCCTTATACTCTGTCATCAGATCCAAACACAGGTATTTACACAGAACTCCCCTTCAACCCATTCCCCCGCTCTGTCCAGAATGCATTTTGGACCACATAACCTTCATTCCCTCCTTATGTCTTTTATTTGTTATTTTTGGTCTATTATCTCTCTGTTAGTCTTCATGTTGCCGCCCCCCAGTGGCCGCTTATCGCCATTACCACTGCTAACCAAAAGTTCCATCTCTGACCCCCAAACTCTATCCAATCCTGAGCCTCGGTCCCTGGGGGCTCTGAGCTTGTTACAGCCATGGTGGTCTCCTTACTGCCCTCCCAACCGCTCTCTCTCTCTCTTCCTCACAGTACTCTGCAGTAGAGTCTCTCTCTCTCTCTCTCTCTCTCTCTCTCTCTCTCTCTCTCTTTAGTATACAGTGAAGGTTATAGACAGCTATCATAGGAAAGGTAAACACAGACATAGCTTATAGTATTAGTATCGGGTCCGTTATATTTATGTGTGTCAGAGAACCAGTGTGGCCAATGTATTGGTATCCTCACCAATTGTGTCTGTATTGGTTTACTAGCTTACATAAATGTAGAACATCCATAATAAATGTTTTAAGCTACATCTGTGTATGTCATGCAGCAAGGATGCTGTGAAAGTAAAAAATATAGTATTTTTTTCAGTTAGACATTGCAGTCACTATATAGTGCTACTGCCCTCATTTATCATTACAAATCAGGAAGTACGTTAATCAAAACATTAAAGACCAATGACCAGCGGCTGTGATAGAACCTAGGATGGTCATTGCTCAATTATTTCTGAGGGGTTAATGCGATGGTCAGCCAAGGACAAATGTTTTTCAGCTAATAACCGTAAACGTATAAGGGCAAGGCTTTTGGTTTACCATATTAATATATGAAAAGCGTTGGATTTCTTAATATTTGATGGCAACAGAGCATTGCTTTCTGATAGAGGGTAGTGACCTTCCAGAGTACTGGGAAGGAGAGAACAAGTGCATTTTGGGAAACGGGAACTAGACTGCCATAAAGACACGCACAGGGAGAGAAATATTTCTTCCTTTGTACCATTATTTCTTTCTGTCTTTGCTTTCCTCATTCTCATTGATTTATTTTATATTTTTCTTTATTTTGATCATCCTACCTTTGTTAGATTTCTTTTCTTTGTGTTTCCTTTATTTATTTGTTTCTTTCTTTCTTCATTTCTTTATTTTATTAATTTGCTGATCCATCCTTATTTCAATTTTATTCGATTTTTCAATATTTTTTTCAGTCCTTCACTCTCTCTCTCTTTCTATCTATATCTCACAATGTCTCTCGGCCGAGGCTCAGGACGATGGAACTTTTCATCCCTTCAATGGCCTCTATGTCTGCGGCCCCTCGGATCAAACAGCCAGTGAGACCGGCTCTCTCTCACACACACACACACACACACACACACACACACACACACACACACACACACACACACACACACACACACAAACTAGCCAGACATGTTGTAAATCTCCCGTAATGAGGCTAAATGCTAATCCATAGCACTTCTGTCCCCAAACGACCTAGTTGTTCACATGAAAGGCTTTAAAGTCAACCAGAAAAAAGTACAAAGTAATACTGTTAGTCTTAGCTGAAGCCTGAAACAAACTTTTTTAGTTCATCATAGAAAATACTTTTTGTCGTTTGTTTATAATAAGAATTGCATTTAGCTTTTTAGCTTCTTGGCGCCAGGTTATTTAGCAACCACGGCAAAATCCGCAGGGAATCGTCCTCATCTATTAACGCGCTCCTCTCAAACTGTGCTTTAATCCTCGTTAACATAATTGAAACCCTCGTAATTAATCAGGAAGATGGGATTCATTTAGCGGATTCGAGCCCTAATGATTTTTATCACTGATCGGTCGGGTAATGATAACGACGTGTCCAATATGTAATTAGCCGAGTCTGTCGTCATACGCAGATGCAATAAATAAATAAAAAAGGAATCATTCTACACTACACCAGTTTTTTTGTGTAAATGCTTTTTTTCATTGATCTACATTTTGTCTGTAAAGCAGGATAGGGTTCGCATTTAAAAAGTCACAATTGTATTTGATCCAAGAATGGATCTTAAAATAAATATAATAAAAAGAATAGCCTAATCGATGCCTCTGTGGAACTGAATAGGCCTATTGATCGATGTCCCTAAGCAATTGTACACAAAACAATCAAAACAATCTCACAAAAAATACAAACAAGACAATTTCCCCCCAAACAAAATAAAAAACACGTCTTTCTCCACTGTTGTCTCTTTGAGGCCGGTCCCTGGCTGTTCGTGTCCACTATTCTGTGATGGTTGACAGCGCGAGAACGCAGCCCAGCCACGTGTACTGTCCGAAGGTGGCCACTAGGCGGCGACTTTCAGCAACTATCTTTTACAGGAGAAGGAAATTCTCTTCCATTAAAGATGAGCCAACGATAAAGTTTAGTCAAATTAGAGTCTCTTTCATTCATTGATGTATACATGTTATTTGAATGAGAAAATACGTGGCTGGGTTGTGCAGGTCACCCTTTCTTATCTGTTTAGTCTCCCCACAACAGTGGCACTGCAGAAGGCAAGTTCATCACAGTTCCTGACTTAAAAAAAGCCTAACACATACAAAGCTACAGAATACAAAACAAAAATATTTAACACTTTCAGCCAAACAAATAAGCTTGTACTTACTTTACTGTGTACAACGGCAACAAACTAACACTTTCTGACAACCATTTGCAAAAATACCTATTTTGGGGTTAACTGAAACTATTTATGCAATTTCACATACCATTTGTTTTTAAACACCTGAGATACCCTTTAATAAACACAGTAACTCATACAAAGACACAAGTGCTAACAAAACACTTGTACTGCACATTTCTTATGACATCACAGTAGCAAGACAGTAGAAAGGCAGTAGAAAGACAGTGGAATCTTGCCTGCTGCTCTGTATTGGGCGGTGGGGAAGGAGGAATGAGGTAAGGAGGTGAAGACGGAGTAAAGGGTGGTTCTGACTCGTTGTCTGTCCCCGGATGGTGGCCCCTGAGCGATGACCGGTTCTCTGCAGAATGTACCTTGAAGGATGTGATCTGTTTTTATTTTTCTGTTTTTTCTCTCTCTCTCCCTCTCTCTCTCTCCCTCTCTCTCTCTCTCTCATTATTCTATCTTTCTATCATTCTATTGTTCGATCTCTCTCCCTTCTCCCTCTTTCTTTGTCTTTCTGACTTTCCTTCTTTCCTTTCATTCTCCCTTCCTTCCTCTCTTTCTCTCTCTGACTCTCTCTCTCTTTTTCTTTTTGTTCCCCTCACCATTTGGCTCTCTCTCTCACCAGATTGTATCAGGATAGACTGTAACCTCAGTAAGTGCGACTATTGCTTTCATTTCTCTCTCTATGTTTCCCTTCACAATGAAAATAATGTGATTATCATGCGATGGTATTTCCTTCTGGTCCCCAACCCTCTGTCTCTATCTTTGTGTGTGTATGTGTGTGTGTGTGTGTGTGTGTGTGTGTGTGTGTGTGTGTGTGTGTGTGTGTGTGTGTGTGTGTGTGTGTGTGACAGACAGGCAAGGACAGTTAGCTTGACCTCTAATCTGTACCAGGCTCCCCTGAAAAACACACACACACACACACACACACACACACACACACACACACACACACACACACACACACACACACCTCAAGTCAAGTGTCAGATCCTCAATTATCTTGCTCTGCTTCTTTGCTAGTTTTACATGTTCAACAGAAGGAAGAAAGAAGTGTCTCAGGTCTGGTTTTGATTACACGTCTGGCGCCATCCGTCATTAAGAGGTGCACGAGCTTCTCCTCGTCGCGTGGTTTTGTGCGGCCCTTTCTGTTTCACGTCGTCTGCTCACACGGTCACCTCGCGCATTCATAACTGGGAGCCGGTCGACACGATTGACAATGTGCAATCTTTCCAGCGCCCCCACTAGTTAGAGGCATAACCTGTGTCCCACGTAAACAATTAGCATCGCTTTTGCTTTCAATTTTACTTTCACTTTCAATTTCACACTTTGGCCGCCCACACCACTTTTTATTTTTTCAATTAATGCATTTTTCTGTGTTAAGAAAATAACGTTGTTTTCTTCCAGTCTAAATTGGAATCATGCTAATTTGCCCTCTTTTCATCCAATTTTTGTATGAAAGCACATGTATAAAAGCAGCAACCGGAGACTAGTTTTCTGCCTATGCTGCTGTTCCTGCCTTTAAAAATAGCTGATGAACCTCAGCCACACTCAGGTGTTGCTTGTCTGTGTGGAAAAAAAAAAACTGTGAACCTGAACCCTTTTGAAGGCTAAATGCAGTAGTTCTAGTGAGAGACAACACCACCAAAAAAGTAATAATATATATAGGCCTGTATACGTTTATGTAAATGTATATGTTCTTTACTTTTCCCATTAGGGAAAAGCGTGTGCCACTGTAGTAACTTTAATAGGAATCAACAAGAGATAAAACTACTTCAAATAATATCTGCAAAGAAATACAGAAAATATAAGAAATAACTTTTATTTCACATAGTTTTGCGTTTCTTTTTTTTTACATCCAGAGCAAGATAATGTCTGACACCTGCCCTTTTCTTCAAATACACTATACACACACACGCACACACACACACACACACACACACACACACACACACACACACACACACACACACACACACACACACACACACACACGCATCCATGTAAAGGTCATTACATATGTATTCATTGTCATTGGAGGTTGACTTGGAAAGGTAAGTCAAGTGGAGATGACACTGCTCCTACCATTTAATGTCTGTGTTCAAATGAGCTGTGTGTGTGTGTGTGTGTGTGCGTGCGTTGGCGTGTGCTTTGATATATTTGTTTGTGTGTGGGGTTGTGTGTGTGTGCGCATATGCGTGTGACTGTATGCCTTTGTATTTGGGCCTCAGTCGTTGACGGTAACATATATTGAGCAATTGCAGAACAAACATAAAACATGACAAAAAGGCCTCAATCGTAACACTGACTATCCGCCAGGGTTGACGAATGTTTGTGTTGAAGTAACCCCAGAAGCATTTGCGATTGCCATTGGCCACTAGATAGCACCAGAGCACTGGAAATCTCTTTGGTCCGCCTGCATGAATAAATAAAAGCAAATCAGCGACGGCGCGGTGAGAGATTGCGACAGTGGAAGTGTTTGTGTGTTGCGGATCCTCCAGCAGAGTGCTCTGTTACCAGTCATATTTCGGTATCTGCAGTGTCACGGGAGAGTAGGCCCACACGTTGAATGATAGTGACTTGCTACGTATGTGTGTGATAGTGCCTGTGTGTGTATTGGGGATCGTGGTGATACTCAGTTATATATCCATACATCCACCTATACATTTGATTTATTAAGACAGATACAAACAAGTTGAGTGACTAGCAATACTTGAAAACGTTATTAATATTAAGATATGACATTCAACATGTACATTACAGCCAGATGATTCAGATAGTAAATAAGTACTGACAGATGATAAACTGGTGGGTTGTTATGTTGTGTGGGTGGGTGTAGAGTGTGTGGGGGGGAGGTATATATATGAATAGTTGTATTTCAATCATCATATTTTCATGCGTGACTGAACAATTATTTTTTTTGCAGTAGACTATTTTATGCTCACTCTAATGTACAAGCATAGTTATGAGTTGTGTGTGGGTGTGTATGTGTGTGTGTGTGTGTGTGTGTGTGTGTGTGTGTGTGTGTGTGTGTGTGTGTGTGTGTGTGTGTGTGTGTGTGTGTGTGATGCCGGCGCCTTTGCAGTTGTGAGCCACAGAGGGAAAGAAAGATGTACAAAGAGAAAGCATATAGAGAAAGAGAGAGGTAGGAGGATAGAGAGAAGGAAAGATGGAGGGGGAGAAAGGGGGAGAGAGAGAGATGAAAGCGCAGTAAGAAAAGAGCTATAGAGAGATAGCCCTGAGATGAATGGTTATCTCAACATCAATCGAACTGCGCGTGTGTGTCCCTCCTTTCACAGCTCTGGTCTTCAGCTATAATGGTGCACGTGCATGTGTGTCAGACCATCTGTTAGGCTGTGTGTGTGGGTGGGTGGGTGTGTGTGTGTGGGTGTGTGGGTGGGTGTGTGTCTACGTGCACTCTCCCGACAGCACAAAAAACGCACAGATTACGAGGGAAGTGTAGAAAATGGTGTGCGGTTAAAGGATGCATTGATAGACTGGATACTTTGAATAGACAGCCTGCTGATGTGTCGTGAATACATGAGGCGTTTCAGCCTCTTTCTTGCAAAGCGTCATTATAGTTAAGTCGTGTTAGTCGTGAATTGTAAATAAATGAGGCATAGCTGTTTATTAAGGCGTTGTCTTAGTTAAAACTTGCATTTGTGGTAAATTGTAAATAAATGAGGCGGTTTGGCCGTCCTTTCAGTCTTTGAGGTGTCGTTTGAGTTCAAAACGTGTTAGTCCGGAATCGTCAATGAATTAGGTTATTTGGGCGTTTTAGTTCAGTCGTAAATCGTGAACCAATGAGGTGGGTTAGCCAGCGCTTAGTGCCTGCAGAAGATCCGATTTGGGCATTTAGTTTGTGCTTGACAGGACGAATACACGTGGACACACACACACACGCACGCATACGTTAATAGACACCCACAGATGCATGCACACATACATACATACATACATACATACATACATACATACATACATACATACATACATACATACATACATACATACATACATACATACCCACACACACGCACGCACGCACACACACACACTATTACAATTAAGTCATTTCCAAGCTACTTTTATAGGTACCACGGTAAACCTCCTCCACCCAGTGAAGGTACCACCGTTCCCCCAACGCTTTCCATGGTTCCCCCATGGTTCTCTCACATTTCCCCCATGGTTCTCTCCCGTTTCCCCCATGGTTCCCCCAAGGTTCCCCCATGGTTCCCCCATGGTTCCCCCACACGCCTTTAAAGGCGCCCACAGACACACCCGGGTTTCATGTCCTGTTGTACGCTTAGTCAATACCTACAGTGATCCTACTGAGGATCAGCCTCTGCACCATGTGGTGCGTGGATACCATGGTTATAATAGAACCCCCTGCTTTGGAAACACACACAAACTCAGACACACCACATACACAAGCGCACACACACACACACACCCATACACAGACACACACACACACACAGACTCAGAGACGCACATCCACACATATTCACTCCACACACAATGGCCACAGAGCTATTAGGAAAACCTTTTCATTAATTGCGGTTGACTGCAGGCCTGTTCTGAATAAACAGTTGAACCACAAATGGTTTTCCCTCAAAGCCCTGATTAAAAACACGCTAGCCACACTCAGTAAACTGAACAAAGAGAGCTAAACAATAACCTAGAATATACAGACATTGATAATGCTGCTATTAGTGCACACTTTCTGGCTTATATTACCACGGCTAGTACTTAAGCATGTGATATGATATGAGGCTGTTATCCACTGCTTCTGCAAATACTACTACTACTACTATAGACAAAAATATAGATATAGCCAAGATAAAATATCGCCAATATTTCATTATAGCACTATTACTACTACTACTCATCGTAGTAGTATTCTTCATAGTACTACTACTACTACAATTAAATATATAGATTTGTAAAACTACAAAGTTATACGACTACTACTACTTATACTACTACTACTTATACTTTTACATAGACTAATTATTACAATACTCTCTAAAATACATACGAATGTCCTAATCACTGAAGGCGATTAGCTCTTAGATGATCTGTAGTTTTTATCGCTCTAGCCCACAGTTGTGGGACTACAACCCCCACCGTCCCTGTGTTGTGCACAGAGCATGATCTTACCGCAGCTCCATGCTGTGATTGGCTGAGGAGTTGGTGACCCTCGGGCCCCGGCCAGGTCAGTGTTGGCCCGATTCTGTGCCAACCCTGGGCCAATCAGACGGGGCAGGGGGCGGGGTCACGATGACATGTGGCCTGCCATGTGGAAATGCCGGAGCCCCCTGTCTGCTGATGTCACACCCCCATGGCCTGCACACCTGCCCAGTCTGCTCAGTCCAACACACACACACACACACACACACACACATACACTCTCACACCCACACACATACACACACACACACACACACACACACATACACATGCACACACATGCACACACACACACACTATTACAATTAAGTCATTTCCAAGCTACTTTTATAGGTACCACGGTAAACCTCCTCCACCCAGTGAAGGTACCACCGTTCCCCCAACACTTTCCATGGTTCCCCCATGGTTCTCTCACATTTCCCCCATGGTTCTCTCCTGTTTCCCCCATGGTTCCCTGGGTGGACAGACTCCAGCTGCTGCTCCATGTTGCACTATTTGTGAGCGCATGGCGTGTTCCACCTCAAGCATGTGGAATCTGGTTGGAAGGCAATACCTGCCTGTATGTGCGTTATGTTGTCACTGAGCAGATGGTTCTCTCTCTCACTTTCTTCCTCTCTCTCGCTCTCTCTCTCTTTCTCGCATGCAGTCACTCACTTACTCTCTCTCAGTCTCTCTCACTGTCATTTACTCTCCATTTTTTACTCTTTCTAATTTAATGTATTTCACCCTCCCTCTCTCTCTCATTTACTCTCCATTTCTCTCTTTTTTAATGTATTTCACCCCCTCCCTCTCTCTTGCTCTCTCTTCATCTCTCTCACTCGCTCTCTCTTAATTATTCTATCTTCCTCTCTCAGTAGCGTACTCTCTTTCTCACTCTATCACTCGGTCCCTCTGTTGTGGTTGAGATTATTGAATTTGAATGAGTTATTTTATGAGTTGTTTTCATGGGTCATCGCACTCCATTGCAAGCCAATGGCTGTGGAGCAATGGATGTGTAGGTGGAGCTAGCTGTGGCAATCGCTAAGCCGTGCAGCGCAGCGTAGCCCTACTATAATGTAATATAAAGTTTAGTGCTCTGTCATGTTATATTAATTAAAAGAAATTGGTGGTATTTGTAGTAGTTCTCGTTTTTACAAAATCTACATTCAGGGCTTCAAATGTAGAGCCCTAACGATAAAGGTAGCTGAAGACAGAGATGTAAATGTAGAGCATTACAGGTAGAACATCAAATTGTTAAAGATAGTTAATTGTAATGCTGTAAAATATGGGCTTTCCATTTAGAGTTGTTTTAGAAATCCATACAAATAAGAGCTTTGAGCATAGAACTTTATAGTATGGAGCATTGACAGTAGAGCGGAAAGATAGAGCACTGAAGATAGAGCACCAAAAATAGAAGAGTAAATATATAGCATTAAATATAGAAGAGTAAATATATAGCATTGGATATTGAACAGTAAATGTATAGCATTATATATCAAACAATAAATAGATAGCGTTGAATATAGAATATTAATACAGGCCATTATATATAGCGCATTATATATAGAGCGTCAAACATAGAAGACTGAATATAGAGCACAAAAGATAGAGCATTTCATACAAAGCACTAAAGATACACTCTGAAGGCTCAGAGCATGCTGGAAGGTACAGCGGTGAAGGACGAATGCTCCAGCAGCTTCTCTCCTTTGTTTCAGCTCGTCCTTGTTTGCCAAAAACTGGCGGGGCCAAACAGGAAGCAGTGAGCCGACAAGAGCCGTTAACGTCCTGCCGCGGTCCCGTGCCTTCCAAGCAAAGTGTGTGTGTGGAGGGGGGGGGGGGGGGGGGGGGGGTTGTGGTCTGAAATGATGCAGCCCTGAACTGCGACAGTCAGCCGTGCGTGATTGCTCCTCAGACAGCTAAATATCCTCAGAGCCTGGGAGCGTCACCATAAAAGAGAAAATACACTGCTTCGTTTTCTATTCTTGGAAAGAAACGAAACAGATAACACGTTTTCACCCCCTATATGTCCATGTTTTGAAAAGTTTCAAACACACGTTTTTTGGTCCCCCTCTCTCGCTCCATAAATGCCTTATACACGACCTATTTAAGTAGGATTTGATCTGGTTTTGTCTCACTGCATTGTATAATGCGTGGAGAACCAAAATGCCTCTTAAAATGTTCAACAGAATTGACCCAATAAGAGAGAGCTTTGAAGCCCCCATACTTCAAAGGAACATGTAATCACTGGAGTCCCTTTGACAAAAATGGAATTGCAACGTTTTGAGTACTTGTGCAACGTGGGCACATGCACGCCTCATGTATGAGTCCATGCAGACATGCGTCCCTGCAGACATGATAACATGCAGAAATGCATGCATGGTAGCGGAAACGCAAGTTCAATAGATGTCTCACTGGTTGGTTGAAATATCCCCAGGAGGAAATTAATTTGTGTGTGCGTGCCTGAGTGAGTGAGTGCGTGTGTGTATGGAAGGCTTCATCGGTGATGTGTATTGATTTCAGTCTACTTAAAATCCGGCCTTTAAGCTTTCATAATGCCGCATTTTACGCCGCTGCATTTTAGTACTCTGTAAAATGTGCAGTTTTAATGGAAAAATATGCCGATTTTTATGCCGTTTTGTCTCAACTCTACAACAGCGTCAATGACAGCGGTGTTTATGGCTAATTGAACATGGATTAAACCCCCGATATAGCCTAGCTCTACATAGTGTAGTGAAGTGAATGCACAGCAGCGGACAGTAGTTGTGATACTTTTGGCCTTCTATATGCGTTCGTGCATGCGTGCTTGCATGCCTGCCTATCTGCGTGTAAATTCGCCAATAGTGGTCAATATTGTTTACCCCACATATGCTGATATCAATGGATGTGCCACAAATGGATAGTTCCCCATACATTTGTTAATGTTATGGCTTTATGTTACACTTGCACTCTCTTGTAGAATAGTATGTGATGGTCTATGGGTGGCTGTTTATCATCTCAACACAACAGAAGTCATTAGTACGAACACACAAACAATCATTTCATCCCTGAACACTGAGATGTGACAAATGAGTTTGTTCGTTTAGAAACAACAATAATAATTCGCAAACCAAACTTATTAGGAAGTTTGCTTCTGTTGCCTTTTTCTACAATAATTTGTCTGCAAAGAAAAGAAATTGTCAAACAAACACAAATATCCCGTTGAAATATTGTAGTCTGATTAACTTGGAGAGCAAGAACGGTAGAAGAAAAAGCAATTTGCAAGCAACGTCCTGCTGTAGTGTATTTACTTCCCACAAACAGCACTCTGGTCTGGTAAAACGGCAAACTGTGAAGTCAATGGCTTGTTGAGATGTTGTGGAAATGCCAACAACCCCAGGCTAACACTCTCTCCCTCTCTAGGACTTTTATTTTCCTTTTATTTATTTATTTTTTTGCTTCTGTATTTATCTCATATTTAAGTCTTCCCAAGGAGGTATTCAATGTGCAACCGCTTGGAAATGTTCTGTTGGTTAATTCTCCCGCTCTTTATGTCTGCGGAAAAGACCAACGGTTCCTAGCTAAGTTTTCTGCTCTTTAAGACTTAGAGGAAAGACCAACAGTTCCTAGCTAGGTTCCTGCTCTGTAAGACTTAGTGGAAAGACCAATGTTTCCTAGGTAAGTGGAAGTTTAAAAAGACTGATAGGACCAGTAAAATAGGCTAAGAGCTGATAGTTGGATTATTGAGGAAAAGTGAGGGCAGATTGTTGCTATATTTAGTCATTTTATTATCCACTCACTTCTATCGTTGTCCGTCTTGGTGTTTCTCTTTCTCCCTCTCTACCTCTTGTCTAAAGTATTGTCTACCATTTTCTACTTCTATTGTGTATTTTTATATAACATGTTTAAGAAATGTTACGTCAAATCAAATCTACGCAGAATCTGTCTCCCCGTGTGGCCATATGTAATTCTGAGTGCTATCATCATATGCTACCATCTTGCCACGTATGCTTAACCTCAAGTGCCTGTGTGTGTGTGTGTGTGTGTGTGTGTGTGTGTTTGCACATGTGTGTGTTTGTGTATGTGGGCGAATATGTGTGTTTGTGTTTGTGAGTTGGTGGCTTTTTCAAAACATGCAGTGAATATAGATGGGGTTTGGTGCACCAAAGTGCAAACTGCACGCACAGACACACACACACACACACACACAGACACACACATACACACACAAACACAGACACACACACACACACACACACACACACACACACAGTGTACACAGAGACTAGGACGTGCAAAGACAAGAGCTGTTCTTATCTATGTAATTGGCGCGGGGGGGGGGGGGGGTGTCACAGCGGGGGACTGGCAGGGAGGCAGAGGTAATCACAGCTGGGGGGTCAGTCTGTTTGGAGGCGGCTCCCCAGCACCCTCCCCCCTCTCCTCTCCTCACCTGTCTGCACCTCTTCTCGTCTTGTCCTTGTGTCACCTCACCTTTGGCCATCTTTTCTCTCCTCATACCTTCCCCCCACTTCTTCTCATCTCCTCCTATTCTCTCATCTTCTCATCCTGTCCTTAACTTCATCCCTCCTCCCTTCTTTCTCTTCTCCTCCGTCTTCGAGTCACCCCATCTCCTCTCTGCACTCCTCCTCTCCCTTCTTTGATTCCTCGCTCATTCTCTCTTCTCCTCTCCATCATCCCCTCTACTTCTCCCCTTCTTCTTTCTACTCCTCCTCCTCACTCCTCTTCCTCCTCCTCCTGTTCCTCCTCCTCTCATCCCTCCCTCCCTCCCAGACACCCAGCATCCCTGTGTTCTGGCGGCCATCTTTGTTGTACTCTGGAAGAGAAACGGCTCCTTTGAGCTACGGCAGTGAAGGAAAAGGGGCAGTGAGTGTGTGTAAGTGTGTGTTTTGAGCATGTGTAAGTGTGTGTTACTCCTCTACCTCTTGCATTACAACCCGGTCACCAGAAGGAAACTTAGCTATTTTACAGTTTCTGTACGTTGAATCTCAACGTTTCTGAACCACTGTTAATGTTATTTCTAACACAATATAGCCTCACTCAAAAATAAAACACACCGGTCTGCATATGTCCCTCCCGCCCCCAAAAATAATGGATTAAGAAGCACTTTTTTCCTAATGAAAGGAACATCAGCGATTTCAACAAGTCCATATCTACCAACCGACCAGAACTTACAGCCCTACATTTTAGAAGAGCTTAATGACCTCATTCATATAAAAGTGGTCAATAGGAGCACAATTACCCTATAATCTGCGACCATGACGCAAATTATAGGGTCACCCGTGGGCCGTGGCAACTTGGCCTTTGGGAACATATACACACACTAGGAGCGCATACACACACACACACACACACACACACACACACACACACACACACACACACAATTTAAGAGCAAACTAGACTCTTCCTTATACTCACACACTAAATAATGTGGTTGATAATTGAGATCATTGAAATTGATTCCACATTCCATCTTTAGAAATTCAACAACTATTGATCTGGTTCTCTATTCCTTATTCCTATAAATATGCAGCTTGCCATGATCATTGCACTCAACAACAGAAATAGTCAAAACACACTGAACATGAAGAATAACCTCTCACACATGAGGGGGGTCATTTCCGTTCAGAATATTGTGTTCATATAACATGTCCATGTTTAACATACAGGGTATATGCATGCATGTAACAGAAAATGAAATGATGGCCATAGGTTGTAAACAAGCGCGAATGGATATATACGAGAAGTAGGGGCCGGGAGAATTCAGAACAAAAAGGTAGCTCATTAATCCACATGTTTGAAATAAGGTGTAATAGAATACATCATTTTGGTTATTTCTTACATAGAGCGTAGCCTACCACCATCCTATTCTCTCAAAACCCCAAAAGATCATCAAAAGCGCAATGCATTGCATTCAAACCCATACGTATCTAGAAACGTTGCTAGGGAACTTAATTCTGGTCCAGAAACGTTGAAATTCAACGTATCCGTGGTTTGCAGAAACATTAAAATAGCTAAGTTTCCTTCTGGCGACTGGGTTGTTTATTAAGGAGTGGATTTTCTGTGTGTGTGTGTGTGTGTGTGTGTGTGTATGATCCTGTTTGTTAATGTGTGTGTGTGTGTGTTCATGCATGTGTGTTGACTCTTGTGTGTGTGTGGTGTGTGTGTGTGTGTGTGTGTGTGTGTGTGTGTGTGTCATCTTGTGTTTATATCATCTTCCATCGTCTCTCATTTCCCTCGATCCCTGTGGTTGCCGTCTGCAGACTTCCACATTATTGACCGCATGAATGCGCCCGTGTGGTCACATGCACACATTCTGTCCCCTCCGCGCTTTTATTTTGTTAAGACCTAAAATGCCCTCTCAAGATGGCTGCCGATAGAACCCTGTCCCTTTATCTCCAGAATATGCGTTGCTATGTCGACCCACTCTTGACCTTGTCACATCCGGCTGTTTGAACAAACGAAATGGAAGGGGACATTATGTTGAGCCTCTCCATGGAAGATGTTGGTAGTGAAGTAACTGAATGGACTATCTGTTGAATTAACCACAAGGGACACACACACACACACACACACACACACACACACACACACACACACACACATCTCTCCAATACAAGAGAGTACTGCTTCAACCGCGCGTTGGGAACAAATCGTGGTCTGTAACAGGAACTCTGTTTCCGTGCAAATCTAGCGGAGAGGTTTGTCCGTTAACGCCATATTTCCAAATTGGTCCAACTTTCCTGCACATGCTGTCGCGGGCACAGAGTTGTGGCAGATCATTATTTATATAGCAAGCATGGCCTTCCCTTTTAATATTTGAGTGGTATCCTTTACCTTTTCGGTGGCTCTGTGTGAACATAAGCAATACTAAGCAGTTTCATCCTGCAGCCTTAGCCAACGCTTGGCTTAAATAAATGTATGATCATTAAAAATCCCCAATTTGAAAGTCAACGAGGGCGGTTAATGAAGAGGGTGCTGATGACTCAGGGAACTGGCACCCTGGGGTGTCCTGCATAACTCTATCACTACACAGACACATTCACACACACAAACACTCACACACGTAATAATAATAGTGTTGAGATGTTAATATAGGCAATGAAGATATAAATGTGTGGTATGCATACACTTTTTGTTTAACATAGTCTATATTATTTAGCAAATGCTTTGATTCATGTATCTTACAGTGAATTCAGATACATGTCACTAAGAAGCAGGTAGGGGTTAGACAGTGAATATGGAGACAAGTCATAAAGAAGCAGGTAGGGGTTAGACAGTGAATATGGAGACAAGTCATAAAGGAGCAGGTAGGGGTTAGACAGTGAATACAGAGACAGGTCACTAAGAAGCAGGTAGGGGTTAGACAGTGAATATGGAGACAGTTCATTAAGGAACAGGTCGGGGTTGGACAGTGAATACAGAGACGGGTTTGAGGCATCAAGTAGGGGTTGGGGGGCATCTTGATCTAGGATGCCTACAGGTAGACTGCAGACATTTGGGATCAAACCCGGTATCTTTATTCTCACACAATTGAACCACTTTTACCGGTCAACAAGCACACAACCTAAATTCCAACTCATCCCATCAATGCGTGTGTATGCAGCCGTGTGTCTGCGTGTGTTTGTGTGTGTGTCTCCGCCTGTCTATCCCGTCAGTGTAGAAGCATTCTTACCGTATACCTCCACCACCGGGGCCCTCGGTGGCCCGGCCGGCCCCAGGACGGCAGCCTGCGGTCTGGCTGTCTTCCAAGGCTCTCATCCCTGCTCTCATCAAGGGCAGACAGGCTGGCTCTGCTGGAGTCCGCCTGCAGCCTGACTCACACTGCCCGCGAGAGGGCACTGCGTCTGGGTGTCCTCAGACTCCTTCCGCCTCAGACCCCCCGGTAGGGGCCGGAAGTGGGTGGAACGCTGACATCAGCAGAACACACACCTGCCTGTAGGCCCCCAAGAGTAAGACGCCCCCCTGACCCCCACCTGTTCCGTAATGACCTGTGTCTGGATTCACTGTGAGTCGCTTTAGATAAAGGCATCTACTAAATACCAAATAGTAACAAAGGAAAAATCATGCTCACTAAGTAGCTTAAGGGGAGCCCAAACGCTTAGCTATTTTCTAATATATAGATGACTGTTTAACACGTATGTTGTGAAAACATTACAACATTACAATGACAACATAACTAGGTTTCCTGCCCCAAGTTTTACTCTTTTGTAAATCACATTACTTACCAACCTCTCCAAAACCATTAGAATGGTGTGGTGGTTTACGTTCTTTCTACAAGGATACTGGTTATTTTGTTGCTTTATATGTGGGAAAACCATTGTCTTCCACTCATTTACATTGACATAAAATAGCCGCAACATAGACATCATCAGACCTAACAAATCAAATGTTGACAATGTCATGGATTGGGGAGGTGTAAATTTTTACCACAAGGCCAACGTGCTTTTATGTCCACGTGACATCCAGGGGCCACTTGTAAAGGGCCATAGAGGGCCAAAGTCAAACCAACACCCCACTTCGGTCCAGACGGCACACGGAGCACAGTAATCAAGTGTGAAGGTTGAGGGGAGTGTGAGGAAATTAACCTCCCACACACACACGCACACATACACACACACACACACACACACACACACACACACATGCCAGTGCCGGACACAGGGCTGTAGGTGTGTGTGTGTGTGTGTGTGTGTGTGTGTGTGGGTGGGTGTGGGAGGTTAATTTCCTCACACTGAGTGGGTTTGTGTGTGTGTTCACCGATGCCTGAGGAAAACAATTATGTGTTGGTAAGATGTCTGCTGGGTACGTGCACAACAATATGTGCATGCCACTGTGAATGTGTGTGTGTGTGTGTGTGTGTGTGTGCATGTAGGTGTGTGTGTTGAATGATGAATGAATGAATGTGTTCATGTTACACTCCTCTCCTCCATGACTGTTGTACACCTATTGAAAGTCCTCTCCAGATAACACCTCCTCCCCACACACACACAGACACACACAGACACACACACACACACACACACGTACACACGCTCCTCCACTATAATCTCTCTCTCTCCCACATTCACCCCCCACCCTCCCCCTACTCAGGGCACACATCATGACGAGGGTGTTTGTGTGTGTGTGTGTGTGTGTGTGTGTGTGTGTGTGTGTGTGTGTCTTTGTCATGCTCACTAACAGCCCATCTGGTGGCAAGATGGAGGGTGAGAGAGAGAGAGAGAGAGAGAGAGAGAGAGAGAGAGAGAGAGAGAGAGAGAGAGGAGGGTGAACCCCTACTTGACATTCTCCTGAATCTGTTTTTGATGACTGGGTTTTATGTGTGTGTGTTTGTGTGTGTGTTTGTTTCTTTGCAAAGGCATTCTGTGTGTGCTTTCTGAACGTGTGTGAATGGCGGTTA
>JACYXH010000783.1:3010000-3067500 GCA_026745465.1 Lota lota
TGAGCCCCCTCCTGACTTCTGGCATGCACCCCACCCAAACCCAACGGAAATCGACTGTGCATTCTCAGGGAAACAAAACCTGAATCAGATGGTCCACTGACCCACACCTTAGCCCTAACACACTCCCCACGCTGAGGGGGTCTGGCCTGAGGGTTACTGCTCAGCTTTCAGTGGGTCCTCCCTCCCAGCTGTTCACTATACCCTGACCTGGTCGGGTTCAATGCTCTGCTGGGAGGTCCTGCGATTGGCATGGGGACTTTGTGGTTTACAGTGACGTTGTTTTTGGTCCAAAGAAAACTGGGATTTTTAGACAGCTTTTAAGAAACTCATTAGGTTTATTTGATACATTAGAATCCAATGTATCACAATGTATCACATGTATCACTTTCACAATGTATCACAATGTATCACAACAATGTATCACAACACAAGGCCCGCGGCCCTTGTGTTGTGATACATGTTCCCCATCGCTATGTGTCAATGACTATATTTCATTGTACATTTTAATTATGTTTGTAGAAACTAATTAGATTCAGGCATTGCACTACTAATACAATTATCATTCAATAACTTATCATACAAATCAATTTCATAATTATTAAAAAAACGGAGTACATACAACACACAATGTTTGTAAAAATTCTAGATTTATTTTGAATGTATTTATTGCATGAGAGGTCGTCAAATGCAACATGAGACATAATTCTGCTGTGTCACGGCTTATGTTTTATTGTTTCCTGTGAGTCGGCTCAGTTTCGCAGCGTCGGATAAAATAATAAAAGATGGCAGCTCTTGCTTACCACCAGCTGGTGATCAGGTTCACCGCTCGCTGTCTCTCTAGCTGTCTCTCTCGCTCTCTCTCTCCTTTTTCTCTCTCTCTCCCCATCTCCTCTCTCTTGCTATCTAGTCTCCCTCTCTCTTTCTGTCTCTCTCTCTTTTCTCTCTCTCTATCTCTTGCTGTATCCGGCTCTTTCTCTCTCTGTCTCTGTCTCTGTCTCTCTCTCTCTCTCTCTCTCTCTCTCTCTCTCTCTCTCTCTTGCTGTCGGCCTCTCTCTGTTTATGTGTGTGTCTCTCTCTCTATGTCTCTCTGTCTATGTCTCTCTTTCTCTCTCTCAAGTGCCTGTGATGGGGATGGAGACATAATGAATGGATTATCCAGCTGTGTCTCGTCTCACTGTCGCAACTGCCACTGAGCACCCTGTGAAAAAAATAGAATAGAGAGAATGGTCTCTCAGTCTGTATCTCGATCTCATTGAATCTCTCTCTCTCTCTCACTCTCTCTCTCGCTCTCTCTCGCTTACTCTCGCTCTCTCTCTCGCGCTGTCTCATTGACTATCTCTCTCTGGCCCTCCCTCTAACGTGCAATGGTGATTTGGCCCACAGAAGCACCAACACTTAATGGTTTTGTTCCTTTTTGAGCCGAAACAAAATGTCGTCGCGTCCGTCTCTTTGGACATCCCAAAATGTCGATCGCAGCAGTGGGCAGAACGGGAGAAAGCGGGGAAGCGTAAAGAACATTGAGGAGGAGGAGGAGATAAAGACGGCTCTCTGTTCGCCTGTAACCCCAGTCCCTAGATCCAATTAGATAACTAATTGCACTTTAATAAATCGGCAACTCTTCCGATTCATTCTATTGTTTCCATGGCAATGATGAGTCATGGAACCTCCCACACACACACACACACCCCCAACCCCCCTGCTTAGGGACTCATTTAGGTCCTCTTGGCAGCTCTACCTGTCCGTCACTCTCTGCTCTCTGTTCTCTGTCTAAGGGATTTTGAAACCTTGTGTCGGTATTAAAACCTGATTAAAAGCTCTGACATTAACAATTTTGTCGTCTAGGGCTGACAGACAGCTGGGTGATAATGATATGGATGTGCTCTTCTCTCGTGACTTGAGTGTGTTTTAAACTTGGTGGAAAAAATGATGTGAGTGGGTCCATACTAACTCACACAGTGGATGCACCATAGGACAATACAGCTATTATTGTCCACACTCCCACAATGCACCTCTCCAGCCCTCTCTCTCTCTCTCTCTCTCTCTCTCTCTCTCTCTCTCTCTTTTTTCTCTCTCTTGGCCCTCCATTCAAGTGAGCCAGATAAATGTTGCATGGCCACTGCCCAACAAACCACCCATTTCCCATTCATTCATTCCATTTACCCTCTCTCTCTCTCTCTCTCTCTCTCTCTCTCTCTCTCTCTCTCTCTCTCTCTCTCTCTCTCTCTCTCTCTCTCTCTCTCTCTCTCTCTCTCTCTCTCTCTCTCTCTCTTGCCCTGATATCCCAGCTTCTTCTAAACTGACAAGCGTTATAAAAATGTCTCCCTCAGCGCAGTATATAAACTTTATCCCCTCTCTGAAATGCCTCTCTCCCTCCCTCCCTCAACCCATTATCAGTCACTAGGTTGTATTTTTTTTATTTTGTATCTTTTAATTGTTTTTATTGCAGAAAATATTCCAGAAAAAATCCTGTTGTGTGGAAGTTACCTGGCAATGAAACACATGAGGATTCTGATCATACACCCTCCCATTCCCCTCTGACCGGCGAATGATTGGCTCTTGCTCCCACCACTCACTGCTTTCCCTTTCATACATGGAGGGCACACGCCCAGCCCTGCCAAATATTTTGAAATCCTTTGATTGACAGCTGCCTCGTCTCCTTCAAGGACAAACTCTGGTGAAAGATGTCGCTGTCCATGGTGCTGAAATATGTCAGGACAATTTAAAGTCAATAAGATAAATAAGTTAGAACATCCTTTCCTGTTGTTTTATTTCAACCAGATCAGGTGATGGAGAAGGGCATACATTGAGGGCACCTTGATTTTTATTGTATCCTATAAACTAAACACACCACACACCCACACACACACAATCGGTGTGTTGGTGTGTGGGCAGGAAGTAGTGTCTAAAATTAGACTAAACACGTCAGCGCTAATGGTGTCGGAAAACCCACTGTCCTATCTTTTGATGCTGTGGTTACCTCCGGTCACAATGACCTTCGACCCCATGCCTGTTATTGTGTGTGTTGCATCAGAGCCTGGCTACAAACACACACACACACACACACACACACACACACACACACACACACACACACACACACTCCGCCCATGTGTTCTATGTTACCCTGTAACATGTAATATGGTTTCTTCAATTAATTCTTGAATTTAGTATTTTAGTTTTACATTTCTGTGGTTTTACAGGCAGGATATACATTTGTTCAGATCACAAGCTCTACTTTTATGAATATCTGGGTTAATGAAAACCCCCGGAAGCCAATATGTCAGCGATGGTTGAGGCGGCTGACTGTGTGTGTGTGTGTGTGTGTGTGTGTGTGTGTGTGTTTGTTCATGTCTTAGCTTTTGAGCCAGCAGTAACAAATTACACTGATGGCTCTCACACACACACACACACACACACACACACACACACACACACACACACACACACACACACACACACACACTGTGTTTTACCACAGTGAGACCATTTAGCTGAATTTCATATTAGTTTGTGTGTGTTCCTGAGATATGTGTTGTTGTGAGTGCCGGTGAATGTGTGTGCGTGTGTGTGTGTGTGTGTTTCAGCAATGTGTTCACAAAAGTTATTTAGTGTTTGTATTTGTGAATGTATGTGTGTTGGTTTGTCCATGCCCCATTATCTAAACCAGCAGGTATCCTCCAACCACAACTGGGATTGCACACACACACACACACACACGTGTGTGTGCAAGCGGAAGGCAGTGTGTCTGTGTATATGTATGCGCGCGTTTGATTGCACTTATACAGGTGCCTTTGAATGTGTGTGTGAGAGCGCCAACACTTGTCTTAATGACTTTTGCAACATCAATTCACTGCCTCCCCTCCAGTCCCATCCCCCATCGCCTCCCCCTCCCTCCCTCCCTCCCTCCCTCCCTCCCTCCCTCCCTCCCTCCCTCCCTCCCTCCCTCCCTCCCTCCCTCCCTCCCTCCCTCCCTCCCTCCCTCCATCCCCAGTACGTGACCCAGCTGTGTGTCTTCAGGTAAGGGGCCGGAGACGCTGTTCGCGGGACAGAAGCTGAACGACAACGAATGGCACGCCGTCAAGGTGGTGCGGAGGGGCAAGAACCTCCAGCTGTCCGTGGACAACGTCACCGTGGAAGGTACGCCGTGCGTTCCTCCGCCGGGAACCGCAAACTCCGTTGGGCGGACCCGACGGCCTTCCCTCCGGTGACCCGCCGCCTTCCTCATTAGCACGTGTTGCAAAGCGTGAAGCAGTAGGAACGCGTAGCTACACGTTAAGACGCTTACGGTTAGAAAAAGAGTTGCAATTGTTCCAAGATCCCAATTTGATTTTGTAAAGAAAGTACACCCAAATTAGAGAAAGGAAATGGCTAGTATCGTACGTAAAAAATAAATACAGTTAAATTAATAAAGACGATTCAGTGTTAGTCACTTTGGATTAAGACCATCTGCCAGATGACTCAACAGTAAATTGTGGGAAATAAGTTAAAGTCTAACACCAAACTGTTGCCTGGTTTCAGTAATATTAACGACATATGCGTAAGGGCTGAGGTACACACATGCCCAGGCTTTGAATGTGGGTAAAATTAAGATAAACTAGAATGGGAGTCTGTGTATGTGTGTAATGTGTGAGTAACAGTGTGGGTGAGATTTAGAAGCCATTTAACACAAATCTTATTTTTTACTGAGCAGTTTCACGGAATACCTGACCCTTTACCCAGGCGAGGGAAGGCGGGGAAAGATGTTTACGTAAGCGTAATTAAATACAACATAACCAGCAACATTAGCGGCAGGTGTTTTTTTGCCGGTGTCCGTGGCAAAGGTTCCCTGAAAAAAGAGACACAATAATTATTTTCTGACCATTAAAGTTAACAAACGATACGGTAAAAGGAAACAAGAGTTTGCTTTATAGTTGCTACCTAGGGATGCGTAGATTCGGTTTGTCATGATTTAATTACAATTTGGATTATTTACACGCGATAATGATATAGTGTAATATAGTCTACGCAATCAGAGCACAACAGATGCAATCATAATGCATAAGAATATACATAAAATGATCTTAAATCATTTTAAATGTGTTCGGATTTTTTACAATTACATCTCTGATTCATTACATGCGATAATAAACTATACACAGTTAGTGCAGTGCAGATTCAACCCGACCTAATGCATAACTAAACATACTAAGTGCTATTGAATCTGCGAATCCATTTTCAAACCCCATGATTAAATATGCATACGTGAGACCGTTGAGTTAAATAATACTGTCGGTGTATTACCATGGAAACGCAAGAGCGATGGTGCGTTTGAAAAAAATGACATCTACGAAAGAGAAAGACACTGCTGTCGCATTACAGAGCAATCAAAATACAGAATGAACTAAACAAAAATCTCACTTTCATTTATGTCAAATTAATTAAGTATAGGTATTCATTCACAACAAGCAATTTTTTTCTTCAGGCTGCATTGCGAGACTTTAAATTAGAACATTTACATGAATTAAATCAAAATGCGCCAGAGAACCACTGTACCACACGGTGTTATAGTAACATAACTTCCACGTAAACATAACCCAAAACAATTATTAAGACACTCATTACATTATGAACAGGGTGCTGTGGTAAACAGCGATGGTGGTACTGTATAGAAAAGGCAGCACCATTGTGTTTTGACAGGGACTCATTACCATGTGGGAACTCGCGTCCGGGGTCAGAATTCATCCAAACGTGACTACGAAAAACATCAACACCAGGCTTTCTTTTGTGTACGACAGCTTGCTTTTTATTCTGAAATGTTGTTGTGTTTGTGAGAGACCTCTGTATGAGTTCCAGGAATGAATTGATTTTAAAAAGAGCGCAAGAGTGTGTTTGTATAAAAGATTTATTCGTTTTGGTGCCTCTTCGGTGAATGGACAGAAAGGCAGGGGAATATGTTAATGGGGAGAAAGCTAGGTAGGATAGTTGGTGTAGAGTGTGTGTGTCAATGTGTGTGTGTGTGTGTCTGTGTGTGTCAATGTGTCTGTGTGTGCGCTTGTGTGTGTCTGCATTTGTGTGACTATGTCTTTTGTGTATGTATACGCATGGGTGTGTCTGCATTTGTGTGAATGTATGTCTTGTTTGTATGTTTGTGTGCTCGTGTGTGTGTTTGTGAGTGGGGGGGGGGGGGGGGGGGGGGGGTGACAAAGTGTCACCAGTGCATCACCTCTGAGTAGTTCACTGACAAGAAAAAAACGAAAGTTAATAAAGTAAATAAAGATATTGAAAAACTACAACTGCGTAGTCCTCTGGGCCGTCTCGGTGCCGATAGACCGGGGGCCATTTTATCGGGCAGCGAGCCAGGGCCCATTACTCCTGGCCCCCGTGGTTAACACTGTGTATCTCCCGCCGTTTTAGAACAGCAACAACCAATTATTGCTCCTGTGTTATTTGTCTGTGAAAGAGCCGATAGCACCAATATATTCAGCAGCGTTTACAATAAAGCTCGTAAAGAGACGGTGGTATCCAACGGTCCCTACACAGGGCTCTCAATGTACTTCTTTCTTTTGTTGTTATTCGAATGGAAGCAACCCTTTTTCTATCACAGCCCCTAACAAGGCATGCAGTGGGCGTACCATTCCACAATGCCACTGTGTTAGAATGTAGCTTGGCAATCATCCAATAAAACACACTCATCTAGTTTGTTCCACGGTTCGATATCAAATTGATCCTGTTGTACTCGAGCATTTAACTTCACCGTACAGTGACGTGACAAAAGAAACCAACAATATCAGACTACCACGCGCAGGTACAGCAACCGGACACAGAGGATGGGTTCAGATTGAATTAAATGATGTAAATAAAGGTATCACTTTACAAAAAAGGTACAATAATTAAGCATTTATTAGCATAAGTAAATGCAATAATAAGCGTAAACTAAGTTAATTAACAGTTATCTAATGGCCTAGAAATCATTTAGTATTTGTGATCATGCTAACCAAGGTATTCATATTCAGTAATTAGTGGTTAATTATTGTAGTGTTATTGTCAAGTGTTGCCTAAATGATTAATGAATATATCGCCCCCATCCCAGTCCAACTACTCAGAGAGAAACCACAGTGAGCAGTGACATGTAATGTTGTCATGTAATATCTTAATTCATTTTTTTCTAAATACAACATTGGAAATCATTATATATAGTGAAATAGTACAAAAAATGAAATGACATAGAACAACAACCATTGCAATAAAAAGAATAATAATTGAATACAACACTAGAAATAATTGAAACATAGATATAAAAAAATACAAACATTTTACGAGCTCAAACAACAACCACTGAGTATTTTGTGCTGAGGCCCCCGGGCCTTTCCCTCCCTCCCCCCTCCCCCTCCAGGTCAGATGACGGGCGCCCACACCCGCCTGGAGTTCCACAACATCGAGACGGGCATCATGACCGAGCGCCGGTTCATCTCCGTGGTGCCGTCCAACTTCATCGGCCACCTGCAGGGCCTCACCTTCAACGGGGTGCCCTACCTCGACCAGGTACGCTCCCCGCCACGCTCCCCGCCACGCTCCCCGCCACGCTCCCCGCCACGCTCCCCGCCAAGCTCCCCTCCACGCTCCCCTCCACGCTCCCCGCCACGCTCCCCTCCACGCTCCCCGCCACGCTCCCCGCCACGCTCCCCGCCACGCTCCCCGCCACGCTCCCCTCCACGCTCCCCGCCACGCTCCCCGCCACGCTCCCCGCCACGCTCCCCGCCACGCTCCCCGCCACGCTCCCCGCCACGCTCCCCGCCACGCTGGCTTGATGCTTGGACAGAGCTTTTATTTTATTTTTTTTGTTTAGTTAGTTTGGTTCATTTAGACTTGTTTCTGTTTCGCTTTAACAGCCGTATATATGTTGTATACCTTATTCAATTTGTACGTCCCTTGGTTTAGCCTACTGGATTTTATTTGCGTTACAATTCAAATGTATTATTTATGATAGTTATATATATATATAATTTCCCATATGGGAATAATAAAGTTGATCTTATTTTGTACATAATGCATGATTTAGTTAATTTTGTATCCACGTCTTAGTGTCTCCATGGTTCACGACTAATCGAATATCCAAACACATTTTACAACTTTGCCCGTGTGGTTTTGCGACAACAACAAAAAATACAAAAATAAAAGCCCCCTCAGTAAAGTGTGTCTGCTCGACGGACGTCCCCAGTGCAAGAACGGCGACATCTCTTACTGCGAGCTCAACGCCCGCTTCGGCATGCGCCACATCATCGCCGACCCCGTGACCTTTCGGACCAAGGGCAGCTACCTGGCGCTGGCCACGCTGCAGGCCTACGCCTCCATGCACCTCTTCTTCCAGTTCAAGACCACCACGGCCGACGGCCTCGTGCTCTTCAACTCCGGCGACGGAAGCGACTTCATCGTGGTGGAGCTCGTCAAGGGGTGAGTGAGTCGGCCGGCCACCCCCCTCCTCCTCCCCCCCCCCCCCTCCCCCTTCCTCCTCCCCCCCCCCCCCCCCCCCTCCCCCCTACGTGTGCAGGGGACAACTCGGCACCGGTTGCACCCCCCTAATCCCAGCGCTTCCCACATGGTTTTGGGCTCGTGTATAGGGGAACGCGAGCTGGGTTTAGACCGTCGTGAGACAGGTTCGCTTCACCCTACTGACGATGTGTTGTCTGCAATTGTAATCCTGCTCATCATTTGTAGTTTGATTTTTGACAGCGTTTTGACACGTTGGACCGTTTTGAACCTTCGATGTCCAGTGAATATTTGCGCATTGTGCCACATTAAATGGCTAGTTTGTAGTTCCATTACTAATCATTAGTCAGACAGCTTGTGTCTACAGGACCTCACCCCCTGAACCTGCCTCTAAAAATGACTCCCAGGTTGTTTTCATTCCCTGTTAAATGCCCCTTCAATTCACTTTCAAGAACCATGGAATAAGCAATATAGCATGAGTTCAATCCAGAGAGGGAGTCATCTAATGCATACCAATCTACAGGTGGTGTTTGGGTTTGGTTCCTTTTGAATCACAGTAACAGTCTCAAAGGGCTTCACATGATACTCAAACCTTAAGCCTTTAACCAAGCTAGGGACTCATCCACAAGGCAACCCCACCAACAAGTGGTGTTGGTTCCCCTTTAAGGGCGATACAAATGAGATTGACCCAGTCCTGGAACTTTTGGGGGAGGCGTGGCCCAGCTGCAGCTCATTGAGTTGATTTGGTTGCCCTATTCAAAGGTGTTTGGTGGCTGTTGATTTCATACAGCTGTGCACACAGTTTTGGTATGTCAACAGTATTTCCCTAAACCCCTTATCATTTCCATACAGCAATTTAAGCAGATCTGTTTTGATTTTCTAAAAATAAGGAAGAACATTGAAATGGCAATAGTATGTATTACTTTTTGCTTTTTATTGTTATTTTTGTTAGTCTGGAATCCTTCCAGGTAAGTGAAGGGAAGATGTTATTTACCGTGTAATAGTGCCAGTGTTTTGACACAATAATAGTAATTATGTCAATAGTTCCATTCAACCTTTTCTGAAGATTATGCTTCAGAGAAGAGAGGCTTAAAAATATATTCAGAATCATTTCCTTTGTGGATGTCTTTTGTTTTCTTGGCAAGATACTCCTGCTATGTTGGGGATATTGTTTTGGTAATGTGCCTTGTAAAGCAAAAAAAATTTAACTGCCTGTGAAAGCCTGTGAAACAGCCTCTAACTTTAAATAGTTTGGGTATGTTTTGTATCCAGCCGTGAAAGCTTGAGTTGCCACTGCCATAGCAAGATGTTGAATAAACACACACCTTCATTCCAGCTTCATTAGTGTTTAGCGACGTTAGCGTTTAGCCACAGCCCAGCAAGACAATCATACCACCATCTGTATTCCAGAGCAGCAATACCATGGTGTACCCTTGTCTGTAAAGTAAAGAAAGGCACCTCTGCATGTTTATGCCAAAACCAGGAAGCACATTGCATTCCATTTATTTAGTTGACGCTTTTGTCCAAAGCAACTTACACTAAGTGCATCTAACAGTGAACCTCAAACCCAAAGTGGCCAAAATTCATTCAAGTACATGCAATTAGTTCGAATAAGCAAAGCAACGGCAAAGTGCTAAAATATATGTAGCACTGGAGTCATCTTTTATTCATTTCTTTTCATGGGCCAAGATGCAGTCTGAACAGACGAGTTCTCAGCCTGTGGCGGAAGCAGGGTAGGGTTTCAGCTCTCCTGATGATAGTGGGGAGCTCGTTCCACCATTGTGGAGCCAGGACGGCAAACGATCAAGATTTAGTTGAGCGTCTACCGCCCTTTGGTGAGGGAGGAGCGAGCCGTTTGGCAGTTCTGGAGCGTAGCGGGCGGGCCCGAGTGTATGGTTTGACCATGTCCCGGATGTAGGCTAGGCCGGAGCCATTCACAGCACGTTAGGAACGTGCCAATGACTTGAATCGGATTCGAGCAGCCGCCGGTAGGCTAAGATGCAACGAATGAGACGCCACAAAGAGTACGCGCTCGTTTTCACCTCTCAAAATGTATCTCTATAAATAATTGTTTTCCTTGATCTCATTGAATGTCTCCGTTTTGATGTTTTGATGTTGAATTGAGTGAAAGAGGTTATGACGGTGCGAGAGAGAAGAGAGCAATGGAGGGGTGGGGGATCCAGAGAGCGAGAGTGTCTGAGGGAGGAAAAGAGAGTGTGACAAAGCGATAGAGACAGGAGGTCATCACATTTTTGAATCCTCCGCCAGGGTATCCTTGTCGATGAGTTGGGGCTCGGTTGTAACACAACATGCGCTGCCTGAAAAAATATATCGGACTCTGTAAGGGTGACTCTGCCAGTGATGTCAACCTGGACTTGGCTCGCGTTGACCTCAATGTGGCCTGTGACAACCGAGCGTTGAGACACCGTTTTCCTCAAGGGCGGCTGGGTCGATGTCATTTCAGAAGGGCATGTACACGCACAGCCATGCTTGGAGACACATGTCTCAGGCTGGTATTGTAAAGGGCTATCATGTTGCCTTAAGTCAATAACATATGGGCGGTTGATTTATCACAAAAATCTGAAGTCATAAAAAGTAATCACGATTATTGCGATAGTCCATCCGTTCCATATCGGCCAGCCCTACGTGTGCTTAAGCCACTTCCCACACTTAACTATACAGGCTGTCATCCAATTTTTAGATGTTAGATGCAGTGTAGGTACCTCCCGTTCTCTTTAAGTTATCAGGGTACTCCAGAACATGTCATTGTAGCAAGCTCTGGTTCTCAGTAAGGTATCTGTGTAGGAAGCCCCTGCGAGTCCTCTGCCGAGATGTTTGATGTTTTGGAGGATCCTCTTGTCCATTAAGTGCTATGTGGAGCTACCTAATGTTCTCTTAGTTATCTGTCTAGGGTGCACCTGCTCCCCGTTCCCTTATTTGTCAGTGGAGGAACTTTTATTCTCTTTAAGTAACCCTGGTTTAAGTTCTCTAGTTTAAGGTAAGTTCTCTGTGGAGATGTCGAATGGTCTTTGTATAGGAAACCCAAGGTCTCTGTGGAATGCGCTGAGAGTTCTAACCCCGCCCTCTGTCTCCATAGCTACGTCCACTACGTGTTCGACCTGGGCAACGGGCCGTCGCTGATGAAGGGCAACTCGGACAAGCCGCTGAACGACAACCAGTGGCACAACGTGGTGGTGTCCCGGGACGCAGGCAACGTGCACACGCTGAAGATCGACTCGCGCACCGTGACCCAGCACTCCAATGGAGCACGGAACCTGGACCTCAAAGGTAAGGAGATCTGCCCAGGGATCAGACAAGACCAGCCAGATATACCATGACAGTGATTTGTGTTCGGAATATTAGTTTTTTGGCAAGATGGCCGCCCTCCCCTGTGGCGCATCATGTAAGCCTTCATTTTTCCGCGATTATAGTGGCTTTGATGCGACTTTTAGTATAGATCTTTTGGTCTAAATCGAATTCAATTTGTTTCACAAAAATCGGATGAATCTATGCAAACGGTGTATTACATTATAGAGTGCCGATGATATGGTAATAACGAAACCGATAGAAAATGTATTGCAGTGGCTTTTGTTTCAATTTTGGATTTGGGGTTTGTACTAAATGATAAGCGAACAATATATTCTGCTTTGCTGGTAAAAAATCGTTTTAATTAGTTAATCGTTTTTAATTCCTTTAGTATTTTGCACAGCTGTAAATTAATTCATCAAACGGTTTAAAAACCATGGGGCGCAATGTATGATGAAACAAAAACATAAAAAACACACGTGTAGACACAGAGTTACTTAACCCCAAAACAGCCAAATACATTCTCATCAAAAAGCTTAGGTGACCGGAGACATTGCTGCTATCACCTTGGTGGATGATTCTCCCCTCTACGGGGCTGTAGTGCTCTTCAGAAACATCAGACAAGCCCTGTCCTAATGTGACCTACATCTGACATCAGAGATTCAAATCTATAATAACACTATGTCCTTTTTACCTCTCTACCTTTCACTTTTCCCTTTTTCCTCTGTACGGTGTTGTCGCGTTGTTTTTCTCAGCCAAGCTGTCTGAGTCTAAAGAGCGTGTAAAAGAGACCCCAAAAATGGGGGAAAATTGTACACTTGACTTTCACCTGTAAGCCTTTCATCGGACACATTTTATGTCCTCGGCTCTCGGCGAAACAGCAGCTTCTTCAGATAATAGCAATGGTTAAAAGCCTCTCACGTCTGAATGCTTTGTCTTGCCGCTCGCATCGGCTTGTAAAATAACAGCGAGAGCGAGAGAGAGACACCTGGAGCTGTTAGCCGAGGTAATTTTAGACTACTGGCTTTTTTTCTATTTTTAAGGACTCAAGCTCCTTGACGCGGCAACAGTTTTGGTTGGGTGTGAGCAGAGGGAAAACAACAAGGTGACAGCCACCGAGAATTCAGAGGAAAACAAATCGTAGCACAACAATAAGGCACGAGAGGAAGAACAGAAGGAGGAACAAAATGGGATGTAAAGGAGGAGAGGGATGTAGGGCAGGAGGAGACGGAGGGAGGCAAGGCTTAGGACAAAATACAATAAGAAGAAGGAAAGGAGCAGAGAAAAAGGAGGAAAACAAAGAGAGAGCAAGGGGGAAAGCTAGAAGTAGTGATGGTGTCAGTGAGTCACAAGTCGTAGAGGGATTCTGGCTGACATTAAATTGCTCTAAGTGGCCTTAGAGAGAGGCCCGCGTGTCAGTAAGAGAGGATTTGCGACGAGAACCACGTCTACACGCTGTCTACTGTCTCCCTGAGGACTGCTCATAGTAGTGATACTGCTCATGGATTAGGATAGTGATGAAAGTGACGATGGTGATGATAGCGTTGGTAATGAGAGAGAATAGAGAGAAATCATTACACAAAACGAATGCATAATCAATATAAGTATAATCAAAGTACAATTACTTCTACTGCTACTAATAAAAATTGCACTTATAATAGATCATATTAATATATATATATGATCTTTTATACGTGAAATTATTAAAAGTGTGGATATTATCTTTTGTGTATGTATGTATGTATGTATGTATGTATGTACTAAAGATAATATCCGTCTTGTGTTTGAGGAACTAGGATTCCTAGAGGGTTGCACGTGTGAAATATAAGACTTCTTCCACACACAAATTCCGCTTCCTGGAGTGATTAGTGGTTTGTCGGTAGAGGGTCTGTATTGGTGTATTGATTGGTAGTAATTGATAAGGCCTGAGCTGATTAAAGCAGTGGGTGGTCCTGTTCTTGGATCTTAATGATATCTGATTACATAGTTGAGGAAGTACAACAACACCTTGTAATACATTAGGAAGACAGTGGTTATAACATTTTAAACTTCCAAACCAGTGCTTTGTCCTACTCCTCATATCTAACCTTTTCATATGAGGAGTTTGTGTGTTCAGTTCTTGTTTTTTTTATTTTGGGGAATTAAGTTGCCTGGTCAGGTCAATCAGATTGAACGGTAATATAAATTGCTGAAGTTCTTGGTCGATGAGAATTTAAATGGGGTCATGATTATTCCTGTGCATTCTGGGAAATGTAGTATAGTAGTCAAGCTGTGAACGCATGGACAGGAACCCTTTAAAAAACACATAGAATTGGTCAAAGGAACCATAAATCAACCATAAATAATGGCTCGGCATCTATCATTGAATACCACGTTCAGCTCACCTGTAATGGTGTCATTTAGCGATGAGTCATTGTGTGGGGCTAGCAAAAAACAAGCGCGCCGCGTTAGCCTCCCGCTAACTGCTGTGGTGTCGCTCCGCCAGCTAGCATGATTAGCAAGGCTTGGTCGCAGCTATATCCCATAAAAAGGCCGCCAAACCAAGCGTGCGACAACCGTCTTTCACTTACACTCTCAGCCGGCCACCGTGGAGACGTGTGGTGAAAATGGCGCCATTAGCATATTTTTTAAAATGTACGAAAACTCGCAGACAATTTGTTTCCGCAAATTAAACAGACAGATGGCAATTTGCAGCGATGGAGATGGAAGGTGATGTGGTCGGCGTTGTGGGCCCTTGACGGGGTAAGGCTCAAGTGTCTGCACGCGCACGGCCCATGTGGCGGTTGAAAAGAAAAAGAGAAACTCCTAAAAATAAATAAAAGCGCTACCATCTGCACTATTAATCTGTTAGCCGCTTGTGTTTGCTTTTTTTTTTTTTTTGCTTTTTTGCGGCCGCCTGTTCCTTTAATTGAAGAGACGCTGCCTGCTGGGAACGTACACTTATGCGAGCGGTTGTGGAGAAGAGTAATAGTTTTTAAATCTGCCTTCTAGAGATTTCTTTAGCGGTGGACCATTTCTCTGTTCTCTGTTCTCTGTCCCCCCTCTAGTCTAATTGGACATTCAGAGCATGTTGGCTCGCTCTGTAAGCCCATTTCTTTCCGTCTCTTTTTCTTTCTTGGGGCTACACACACACACACACAGACTGTGTATGGGTGGTAGGTTCATACAAATGTGTTCACATGTTGGGAATAAGGGAAGCCAGCTGTGACGGAAGGAAATTGTGAACCAAAAACATGTACACCAGAATATATAAAATCCCAGACAGATGCAGAAGATGCCTTTTATGTTCACTCTTGATTCCTATTCACATGAGTAAACATGTATACACACACACACACACGCTTCAAACAAGCTTAATCACAAATCGTGTTTTCTGTATTATACATCTTGCATCGTGCATCTCCTGTTTAAATTAGCAGGATTCCGAAGTGTAATTAAAAAATATATAATTTTTTTTGTGTCCCTACTTCCATTCTTCTTATTTTTCTAGAAACACGTCATGAAGTAATAGACAGTTAATTATCTTCAAGGTATTTTCTACGCATCAGGTTTGTAATATGAGCACAACACTAAGCCCCAGAGGGAATGTTTTATTACACGTGAGTCTGGCACCGGGGGTGTGGGGAAAATATGGCAGAATAAGAACATTCCTACCTAAATGAAAATGGATTTATATTGCGCCTTTAAAAACTTAAAATTGATGGATAAAAGATCAAATCGAAATATTCATGAATTCAAACATGCCAAACGCATTAACAAACAACAACAGTTAAAACATAATAAATCACTATATGCTAATAGGGTAAAATACATTAAAAAAAAAAAAGAACATACATACAAACATACATAAGATCCATATGAAGAAATGTAGGCCTCCATGTTGTTCCCCACCCCCACCACCACCACCAGATGAAGCAGGTGTGCGCCCACCGCTACGCCCTGGCTCTCCTGCTGGGATTCCTGCTGGGATTCCTCTGAGACGGTGCTGCGGGCCCCGGGTCGTTGCCGAGCGCCGCTGTGGTGTCCTGGGTCCCCTGCGCCTCCCGGGGTTTTATTTATAGCTCCTGCTCATCGGCCTCGCCAATCACGCGGACACGTTTTACCGTCCTCACACCCTCGCTATGATGGATGGAGGGCTGGATGGAGAGATGGATATGAAGAAAGACAGAGGGATAGATAGATGATTGGATGTATAGATGGTGTACAGATGGATGGATAAATGAAAAGAGAGACTGACGCATACTTATGGATGCATGTCTAGATAAACGCATGCAAAGAAAACGAGATGGATGGATAGATGCTTAGATTTATAGATGTAAAGATAAATGCTTGGGTAGATATGCCTAGATGGATTGATAAATGGATAGATGGAAAGATGAATAGATGGATTAAAGGATTCTAGACAGATTAATAGATGTTTGGTTGGATGGATGGATGTCATGCATAGATAGATGTATATATGCTTACATATATGGATTGCTCGATAGATAGATGAATGAACAGATCTTAGACGGATGAATGGATGGATAGGTTCAAGGATAGATTAACGGTTGTTAGATAAATAGATTGGTTAATGGTTGTTGGATAGATTGACAGATGTTACACGTGATAGAAAGATAGAGGGGTAGAGGAGCAAACTATCAGGTTGATATTTGAATCCCTTCATCCATCGCCACAAGCAACAGTGGTTTCAAGTGTCTAATCAGTATCCGATGGCGTTGGCTCTCGAGGATGTGTCGAAAAGAGACACAATTAACACAGTGTCCTCTTCTCCGGAGTGTCTGGTGCACACCGTCATCACGCTATTGGAAAGCAATATAGTGCTTGACATTCAGGTTGGAGGAGTGTGTGGTGGACTTACGGCCGATGGAGGATAACTCATGCCAGCATAATGTGTATTGTAGAGCTCTCAAATCACCCCTTCAGAATAAGTGGCTGAACACATAGATTCATGTACAAAGAGTATATCCTACTGGCCTTTTTGTGATTTGCTTTTATTGTTGATGATCGCACAGCGTTAGGTGTTATTTTGGAAGTTCTCCCTATTCTACTGCTAATTGTTGTCCATACAATTAATATGCTTGTGAATTTGCAAAGGGTACTCGGGGGTTTGATATTGTCTGGTGTTCTCACAGCTCCAAATTGCTGTTATTTGTTATTTATGTTTTGCCCATTGTCGTAGGGTAATGTGCCTTTTGGTCCAATTGAGGTTAAGCCACACGTTGAAGTTCAATGTAGATATTTATTACAAACTATACGATAACAAACAGGAACGCAGACAGGAACTAACATAACACATACATAAATGTCAAGCGTGACCTACATCAATGATGGCTCTCGCAACCATCACCAACCGTCTCTCCCATACAATGAAGCCATCCAGGCTTAAATAGCAGTAGCCTTTGGTTAGCTCCACCCCTAAGCTAAACCAAGTCATATATAAATCAATTAACCCTTCTGTCAATTTTACCCAGCCATAACACAAAACAAAAGTATATTATTATGCCATAACATATTACACACACAGCACAACGTTATCCATATATTTTACACCCCCATATAATAGGTATTGTAAAAATACCTAAAAATACCCCTCACCATTTACCGCGATGGCCTGACCCAGCGCGATCCCGTGACATATATTGCGGAAGTGAATGCAAACTTGCCCTTAATGCAGGAGAACTGTGGTGAGTATGAGTGATGTGGTTTTACAAACGGATTGGCCAGGAAATACAGAAATAACATATAACGTGCAAATGTCCATAAGCTGTTAAAAATAGTCTGTCGGCTTCCATGCCATGGCGCTTCATAGCGCTGTACCATTGGTACTACATGTGACGATCACTTCGTCACATTACCCCCCTCCTTCAAATGTTTTCGTCCTCGAAAACACGAGACAGGTAATCGGCAGTCACATTCTGCGCCCCCGGTCTGTACTTCACCCCGAAGTTGTATGGCTGAAGGGCCAAATACCACCGTGTAATGCGGTCGTTGGAGTCTTTCATTTTGTGGAGCCACTGCAAGGCCCTGTGATCGGTCTCCACGGTGAAGCTCTTCCCCATCAGGTAGTAGCGCAGAGAGTCTAGCGCCCACTTGAGGGCAAGGCACTCCTTCTCCACAGTAGAGTACCTGCACTCTCTGGGAAACAACTTCCTGCTTAGAAACATTATCGGTTTCCGGCAACTCTCCTCCCCCTGTAACAGAACAGCCCCAAGCCCCACACCAGAGGCATCTGTCTGCACCGTAAAAGGGAGATCAAAGTCTGGCTGTTGCAATACTGGATCACTGCAAAGACAATTCCTCAAGTCCTCAAAGGCAAGCTGACACTGAGCAGTCCACTTGACCTTGTTTGGACTGTCTTTCTTAGTCAATTCGGTTAAGACGGCTGCCCTACTAGAGCAGTTAGGGATAAACCGTCTGTACCACCCAACCATCCCCAGGAAAGACCTCACCTGGGATTTAGTTTTTGGTACTGGGGTATCAGTGAGGGCACTCACCTTCCCCACCTGTGGCCTCACTGACCCACCTCCGATGACAAATCCCAGGTACTCCACCTGTGACTGGGCAAAGGAGCACTTGGAGGGATTCATGGTCAGGCCAGCATCCTTGATTCGCTGGAGAATGTCTTGGACGTGGACCAGATGATCCTCCCAAGTCTCGCTAAAGACTATGATGTCGTCCAGGTACGCCCCTGCGTAATCCCAAGCACCTTCCAACACCCCATCCATGAGGCGCTGAAACGTTGCGGGCGCCCCCTTCAGACCAAATGGCATCACCGTGTATTGGTAAAAACCAAACGGTGTTCTGAATGCCGTCAGGGGTTTTGTCTCCTCTGACAGAGGAACTTGCCAGTACCCCTTACACAGGTCCAAGGTGGTCAGATATCTGGCACAGCCCAACCTGTCCAGAAGATCGTCCACTCTGGGCATAGGGTAAGGGTCGAAAGTTGAAATGGTGTTCAACTTTCTAAAGTCATTGCAAAAACGCAGAGTACCGTCCTTTTTGGGCACAATAACAATGGGACATGACCACTCACTGTGAGATGGTTCGATGATCCCCATCTCTTTCATTGTTTCTAGCTCCTTCTTGAGCTTTGGAACCATCTGAGCTGGAATCCTGTAGCTCGGGACCCTGATCGGTCCTGGTTCCTTCAGGGTTACGTGGTGTTGAGCCAGCTGTGTGAGGCCAGGAGTCTCAGCAAACAGCCCCACCGGACAACAGCTAGCCAGCGCCTCCTGCTGGGAAACCGAGAGGTGGTGCATGTCTACCTGGACTCCAGAACCGTCAGTTGTAGGGAAAAACTGCTCATCTCCCTCGTCTTCCTCCACGACCCTCCTGGCAAACAGCACGACCGCAGGCTCCTCACGGGGAACCCACTCCTTCAGCAGGTTGATGTGGAACGTCTGCGTCTGCTTCCTCCTCTCTGGCATGATGACCTCGTACGTCACCGGCCCAGTCCTTTGACGAACCACATATGGTCCCTGCCACTTGGCCAATAGACTGCTCTCACATGTCGGCAACAACAGGAGAACCTGCTGCCCCGGCTTGAAAGAACGGTCTCTCGAAGACTTGTCATACCACCTCTTCTGGGTGGCTTGTGCAGCTTTGAGATTTTGCTGCACTTCCTCCGTCAATGTCTCCATCCTGTCCCTCATTTTTAAAATGTAGGACAAAATGTTCACCTGCTTTTCTGGCTGGTCTCCTTCCCAGGCCTCCTTCAGCACATCCAGTGGACCTCTCACCTTCCTCCCGTAGAGCAACTCGAAAGGTGAGAAGCCAGTGGATGACTGAGGAACCTCTCGGTAGGCAAACAGCAGGTATGGTAGCCACTCGTCCCAGTCTGCACCTGTGTCCAACACAAACTTCCGCAGCATAGACTTCAGGGTCTGGTTGAGGCGCTCCACAAGCCCGTCTGTCTGAGGGTGGTAAGGTGTGGTCTTAATAGCCTTGATCCCTAAATACTGGTAGACCTGCCTGAGAAACTTTGAAGTAAAGTTTGTGCCCTGGTCTGTCAGTACCTCCCTCGGGATCCCTACCCTGGTTAACAGCTGGAGAAGCGCACTAGCTACCTGCCTGGCCTTCACATTCCTAAGCGGAAATGCCTCGGGGTACCTGGTAGCATAGTCAGAGATAACCAAGATGTATCGGTTTCCTCTACGACTACGCTCTAGAGGCCCCACAATGTCCATGGCTATTCTGCTAAATGGTATATCTATAATAGGTAAAGGTATTAATGGTGCCCTGTTACCCTTCTTTCCCGGTGCTGTCAGCTGACACTGGGGACAAGACTTGCAGTACTGTATCAGCTGAACATACATGTTTGGCCAATAAAACCTCCCTGCAACTCTTTCCCATGATTTGTTCTGGCCTAGGTGACCTGCCCATGGACTAGAGTGCCCTAACTCTAGCACCTTTTCCCTGAGATCCTTTGGCATAACCAGCTGCTCCCCCTCTTCCCCATGGCGGTACAGTATGCCTTGCCTAAGCCTAAACTTGGGCCCTTCCGCATTACCACCACCATCCTCTAACAAGTCCTTGTAGAAGGAAGCAAGGGTGACATCGGCTCTCTGTAAATCCCTGATGTCTGCTGGGATTGTGACCTGCTCACTATTCTCCAGTGAAGGTATGGGAACTGTCTCGTGCACTGGAGTCCCCTGAAACCTGTCCCTCCTTCTCTGGCTCCTTGTCTTTACTTGTTTAGTGGGGTGAGAAAATGGCAACTCATCCCACGTACTGTCCCTTGGTGCCTGTGCCTGTGCCCGAGTAACCACCATGTGACATGCTTTCTCTATATTTAAAAGTTGTACTAGCCCTGGCATGTCTTTCCCCAATACCACGGGGTATGGCAAGTCCTCCAGCACCCCAACAGTAACCAGGTACTCTTGTCCCTCAACCTCCAGGTAAATGTCTGCTGTTGGATATGTTTTATTGTGACCATGAACGCAACGTGTGATGACTGTGTGTTCGTGCCTTATCTCCGATTTGGGAATTAGGTGTGCTTTGACTAATGTCTGATTGCTCCCTGTGTCAATCATAGCCTGCACCCTTTTCCCCCTGATTCCCACCCAAACCAACGACTCCCACTGGTGCTCTGGACCCTGCCTATCTATACCACACACATATGTGCTTTTAGGCTTTATCAGGGGACACTTAGGCTTAATATGCCCAGGCTGGCCACAGTGATAACACACTAGGGGTTCTTTTGCTGGTCTAGGGCTACCACTGGGTGTTAATGGATTGCTCATGGGACCAACATCTCTGGGATGACCAACTGATCTAACTGGGTTCCTGGGATAGTACACATACTGTCTGCCTTGACCACTCGCCTGACCACCCTCAGACCTACCCCATGGAGATGAGCTTGGTGGTTGATCCCCTCCTATCTGGTAGGATCTGAAGTGTCGACGCGCTGTGATGAAGGAGTCAGCGAGGAGTACTGCCTCTTGAGCTGTGCTGGGGTTATGTTCCCGGATCCACAGCTGAACATCCGTGTTGACCATCCGGAGGAACTGCTCCAACACGATCTTCTCCCCGATCTGCTCCTTTGTGTGAGTCTTTGGAGAAACCCACTTCTCATAGAGCTCATTTAGCCTTGTGAAAAGCTCTCTGGGGGTCTCTTCTGGTAAGACCTCCATTGCTCGGAACTTCAGTCTATAGGTCTCACTGTTAATTTCATACTTAGCCAAAATGGCTGCTTTGACCTTTTGATAGCATAAAGTGTCCTCCATGTCCATGGCTATGTAGGCCGCTCTAGCTTTTCCCGTTAACAGGGGGACCAAGTAGATTGCCCACTCTGCTATGGGACACTGGCTCACTGTAGCCATGCGTTCAAATGCCGTCAGGAAGTGTTCAATGTTCTCTTCTTCCAAGAAGCGCTGCATTTTAGGGCCTCTCCACCCAGACAGCTGGCCCTGCTGGATCCTTGGTGGACCTGGCTCTGCCACCACTTCGGCGTAACCTGGATGCTGCGCTGCTCCTCCAGGACCCGGATCCACTGCCGCTGGGGTCATCGCACGAACCGCCGCCGGCTCCTGGACCATCACTGCTGGGAACACCGCCGGGTCCGCTGCCGTCTCCCGGACCATCACCGCTGGGTCTGCTGTTGGAGCTGCTGAGACCGGGGCTGCCGCTTCCATGCGTCCGCTCCTGTCCTTAGTAGCTCCCTCTTCAATTTTTTTTAACTGGTGGCCCACATAACGCCACCGCTCCTCCTGGTTCTTCTCGAACTCTCTCTGCGCCGCGTCCTTCTCCTTTTGAGTCCGCATGAAGTCACGAAACATGGCTCTCAGTTCCGTGACTTCCGACTCTTCAATAGCCCCGCCTTCTGCACCTTTTTCCAGGCTGCAATCCTGCTGCTTTCTTCGACGCATGCTCATCCCTCATTGGCTACTGGTCCCGAAAACCACTTCCACCAAATGTCGTAGGGTAATGTGCCTTTTGGTCCAATTGAGGTTAAGCCACACGTTGAAGTTCAATGTAGATATTTATTACAAACTATACGATAACAAACAAGAACGCAGACAGGAACTAACATAACACATACATAAATGTCAAGCGTGACCTACATCAATGATGGCTCTCGCAACCATCACCAACCGTCTCTCCCATACAATGAAGCCATCCAGGCTTAAATAGCAGTAGCCTTTGGTTAGCTCCACCCCTAAGCTAAACCAAGTCATATATAAATCAATTAACCCTTCTGTCAATTTTACCCAGCCATAACACAAAACAAAAGTATATTATTATGCCATAACATATTACACACACAGCACAACGTTATCCATATATTTTACACCCCCATATAATAGGTATTGTAAAAATACCTAAAAATACCCCTCACCATTTACCGCGATGGCCTGACCCAGCGCGATCCCGTGACATATATTGCGGAAGTGAATGCAAACTTGCCCTTAATGCAGGAGAACTGTGGTGAGTATGAGTGATGTGGTTTTACAAACGGATTGGCCAGGAAATACAGAAATAACATATAACGTGCAAATGTCCATAAGCTGTTAAAAATAGTCTGTCGGCTTCCATGCCGTGGCGCTTCATAGCGCTGTACCATTGGTACTACATGTGACGATCACTTCGTCACACCCATGAATGAGACATTTGGCGTACCTTACCCAGGATTCAACCCTGAGTCACTTTGAACACATCTGCTAATGAAGTACCGTCGTGCAGCACTGCTGGGATGTCTCATATAGAATGTTCCATTTTGGAACAAAAGCAGGACCAACAAGGAGAGCTTTGGCAACCCAGAGAGAGAGAGAGAGAGAGAGAGATGAAGAGAGAGGGGAGAGAGACAGGGCGATCAAGGAAAGGTAAACACAATTTAATGAGCTTTGTGCTTGCCAGCGTAAAGTTTGAGATGTATTATTTGGTCAACCCAAACTGTTTGTCAGACAAGCCGTATTTGCTAATCTGTGCACCAATACCAGGTCATGTAAATAACTCGCCTAACCCTGACCCGTAAAAATAAAAAGTGTATATATATATTTTTTTCTTTTTCTTAAGAAATCTGTCTCTTATCGGTGCTACACATGCTTGGTTTGGTTTCACAAAAATTAAGTAAGAGTTCCTTTTTTGCTTATAAAGGTAAGCAAAAAACCTTTTTTTTGCTTATTTTTTCGCTGCTTTGTTGTTATATTTTATGTTCTGACGCACACCAAAAAGCCAGGTAAAGAAAACAAACCCAAATCAAAGCAATTATCCTCGCAGGACTTTTATTTGCGCACGCTGGTATTTTGAAAGAGAAGCCATTTGAGGACATGCACTTTTTTGGTTATTGGTTCATGGGAAAAAAAGAACACTTCACAGTAAGGTGCAAGAGGAGCTATCACGTTAATTACAATGTGAAAAAGTCACAATGAATCCACATCTTGTCTGATAAATGGGGCGAATTTGCATTAAAAATTCACAAATAAAAGTACACACACACACACACACACACACACACACACACACACACACACACACACACACACACACACACACACACACACACACACACACACACACACACACACACACACACGCAATAGAAACAAGGTATGGAGCTTTTTCATGATTTATGTTCGGGATGAACTCAATATTGCTGTGCTTCACATAAACGTATGGGGGTGAAAAAGAACTAAGTTCCAAAGTAGTGACTAATAGCAGATTTAGATTGTAGATTTGTTGACAAATCTGTAAAAGTTGCGGTACAAACATGCTAATTCCACCATTAAGGCTCTAAAATAAATCAGGGCTAGTGGTTTATCGCACATACACACACATGTCCCTCCCCATACACACATACACTTATAACAAGCACCTGCTGTGCACATATATATCGATGGGTGATGTCACTCCAAACACCCCCTCTCTACTCCCAATGGGCTCCACACTACAATCGATCTGCAACACTAATGATGTCCATTTACCAGCAGCAACCTCCCTTCGACACGAAGTAGAGGGAAAATAAACCTCTCCTCTTGTAGCTGCTACATGTACCCGCTTTTACACAAACCTCAGCCGTGTCCATTGTGCCTGCAGCCACGTTTTAGCCGTAGCCATTGTAGCACGAGCCTTTAGCTCATGTGCTAGGGTAACAGTAAGCGCTGGGTGGTAGATTAGCTTGGTATCTGCTTGTGATAAAAACACTTAATATTTGTAAATGTATTTAGATCTTTAGTATTTAGGTAGGATAGTTAACCCCAACCTAAAAGGTTCCGGGTTCGATCCCCAATGTCTGCAGTCTAACCTGTAGACATCCTTGAGCAAGAACCCCTACCCGCTCTTCAATAACATCTATCTTAAAACGAAAATGTATTGTAAATGACTTTGGATAAAAGCGTCCACTGCGGCTAAATAGCATTATGAATGGTAGCTAAATGTGTGTTTACAATCCGCACCCAGGAATCAATTTGTGTCGCTTTTCATCTGCGACTCGCAACGGATGCAGCCGAGTGGTCGGAACTCCCCCCATGCGAGACGCAGTTCTCGTTCTCCACCGGCGGCTGGTTCCGGCCTGCACCCCCCCCCCCCCCCCCCCCCCCTGCTCTACAGCGACGATGGCCCCTTAGTTGACCTGCTCTGCTTCACTGGCTCCCATTAAAACTGTCTCAACCCAGTGATCATAACTCCACGACTCGCACAGCGCTAGGCCAGGTCTTTTTGGCACCAGCGCCAGAGTGCTTTAAAGGGCTGTTGAAGATGGAGGGGGGGGGGGGGGGGGGGGCACGGGCACCACCAACCCTCTCCCCTTCTCCAGGGGCCACTTGTAGGGGTGTCAACAACATGCCTGTTGAACATGTGTACACACACACACACACACACACACACACACACACACACACACACACACACACACACACACACACACACACACACACACACACACACACACACACACACACACACACACACAAAGCACATGGGTTCGTTTTGTCCACTCTTGCTTTATGTTTATTTTTTTTAATGGATCTTCCTCGCCTCCCCATTGTTTTGTTTGTTTAAAACCCTCTTTGATGCTCTCTTAAACTCTTTTTTTACGGCAGCACAACAAAATAACATACAATTGATCAAACAAAATGTAAAACATCTCTCATATGTTTTGGTGCTGTAGATTCCTGGTTGGCAAGAAATCTGCCATGAAGGTGGTTCACATTGCCCGTTGGTTAAGATCATCGAAGAACAAAACGACAGATACTTAGCAATAATGCAAATCTCACTTAGCAAATAGGCAGAGTCCTGTTTGTTGCTGTTCAATGTCATACTTTCAATGTCATACTATTAAATAATATGACTGCTATTGCTGACATGTGTAAATCCAATGGAACACTTTCGATAAAGTTTTTCCTTTCATGTGTTCATTCATTCTTCACTTTCTCTCTCTCTTTTCATCCCGCTCTCTCTTTCTCTCCATCTCTTTTCTTCTTATGCCCCTTCTCCTCATCCTTCTATTCCTCCCGTTGCCAATTCTGATCACTCTCCTTCTCAGCACCTCCTGCATTAGGGGATAAAGATTTTCTTTTTATGTGCATGTGCAATCATGTGTCAGTGCGTGTGCACACACTTTGTGAATGTCCTACCTGGCGTTGAGATAAAGGCGTTATTCTATTTGACAGCTTAAAGTTATGCCCTCAGCCGAAGGGGGGGGGGGGGGGGGGGATTTACAACTCACAATTAGTCCAAGAAATAAATCAAGCTGTACTCGTCTTTATTTTTTACCTGCGGGGAATAAGTGATTTGCAGAGAGGGAGGTACTGGGGAGTTATGGTCCATGGTCGTTAATTTTTTGCTTGGCTGGGGTAAAAAAAACGAAACAAAAGATGAATTGTGAATATAGACTGACAAGCCAGTATTATCTCATGTTTATTTTTTACATGAGAAAAAAAAGAACGTGTCACGTCAGTTAAAAGAAAGAGAACTGTTTGCCCGTGAATCATTTAGGATCCATAGTGCCACTCTGCACTTTGTGTGTTGTACGTTTTGAAATGTTAAACTGAGTACAAACTACAAAGACGATGGGGTTAGTGCTAGTAAGGTGAGGTGAAGGCATATATGAGTGTATGTAGATGGTTGGTTTTCAAGGGCCATTATTTGAGCATGTGATGTTGAGTAGCTATTACAAGCCATTCTAAAATGAACCTCTTTTGTGACATCACAAGTGGGAGTGTCCAGCCATATGTATGATGGATAAATTGCATTGCAGTTTGTGAACTGCTATTTGTCACACCTTGTTCGTCATACTCGGCCTGTATTTAAGGATTAGGAGAAAAATAGAATATTGAGGATAAATATTGAAAGTGGGCACAACTGGCCAATGAGATCGATGACCTCCAATCAAATCAATTGAGATGAAACTGTTTACAGTTTGAACCTTGCTGTAAATATGAATTGTCAATGTGTAAGTTAAGTCCAGTGTAAAGCAGAACATGGGGTAGAAATAAGCAGAAGAGGGTCAAATAAAGAGACTAGACATAGAACGCCAGATATATTGAAGCCACAGCAAACGCGAGCAAGGTCTTGGAATAACCAAAATGAAGGGTTCGCTTTCTTCCCCTGTAAGCACAAAACAAGCTTTTTTTAGTTTCATCTAATTCCAAAATATCTGTCCTTCAAACAACCCAGACTTAAAACATTGAAGTCTGAACTCCAAATTGGACGCGTCTCAAAAGTGAGACACTTCTGGGACCAGACTTGACATAATGAATCCTCAGTCGAACTATGGGGACACTCACAAGCAAGACTTCAGAAACCATTCAGAAGACTTTAATTGACAAGAGTGGGGCTGCTTTGGGGCCCAGCCACAACATCTGTCACTGAAAACACATCATTAGACAGCTATTTAATAATTGCACCGCCTGCTGGTTGCGTGGGATATGTTTTGGAGCATGTGTGTGTGTGTGTTTAGGTGCTCAGACATAAACACACACTGTCACTCTCCAACACACACAATACACACAGGCTCACACTCACTCACTCGCACACAAAAATAGTCTCACACACACACACACACACACACACACACACACACACACACACACACACACACACACACACACACACACACACACACACACACACACACACACACACACACATACATACATACATACATACATACATACATACATACATACATACATACATACATACATGCACACGCGCATGCACACAAAAATAGTCTCTCCCCCCCCCACACACACACACACATGCTAACATAAATAGTCTCACACACACACACACACACACACACACACACACACACACACACACACACACACACACACACACGGCACACTCTAACCAAAGCATCATTAAGCAACACATAATTAGTGGTCAGCCAAATTAGCGTTAGTGTTCAGACAACAGTTACTCGAGGCCCATTGCTGCGTACTCCTCTCTCTGCGCTAACACCTCCCTCTGCGCTAACACCTCCCTGATTCACGGTATCTAGGGACGGAGCGCTCGGTCGGGGAAGGCTTTGTTTTTCACCGTGCCGGACGGGATCGCGCGTTCTCCGTGCCGTCTATTTTTAAACATCAAAAAGATCTGGGCGCGTGATGGATATTAATGTGGAATTCAAAAAGTGCGAGTGTGAATATTGGATCACGACGGCTCAGAGCCGCCGCACTTGGGAACCAATTACACAGGCCAACGTGTGAAGGTAGAGGGCTTTTATTTTGGAGGTGTCCACGGGAAGGCGAACAGGCGATAAGGAAAAAAACAAGAGCGCAATTGGCAAACGCATCCAGGAAATGCAAACTCATATTTTAAAATGAATGGATCTCCGGGGTGAAGGAATCAACATCGTTTCAAATGGATTGGAGCTCCTGCCAAACCGCTGAAAACCTCACCTTTTAAGAAAGTGGAATCAGTTAAGATGCAATAATACAATGAAAACAACATATTAAGTAGATCAAGCTGTTCCACATGGCTCATTCCCGTTTGGAAATCACCTCAGATCAAGGCCTTACAATGAATTTGGAAAGATAATACAGTATTATCTATTGTACAATTGTCCAGTAGTATTAATCCTTAGATCAATGTCAAAATTAGTTAACTTCGTGTTTTTAGTCAACACATAAAAATAAAAATTAACATTTGCTCAATGCCCCTAATGGTCTAATGTGCCAATAACACCCTGACCACTATATATATAATATATTTAACTGCATAATTATTATCAATATTTCAAGGTGTTTTATCATACCATGGAGATTTGCACAAAATGTGTTGGGAACCACTTTGAAAATTCCCACTTTACTGGTGTGTAGTGTTACAGCGGCCTACTCATCAGACACCAGTGGTTCACACACACGGTCCGGTGGCACTCTTGAGAACGACCCCTGAGAGGTCATTAGTGAATGTTGACCCACGCCAAGCAGGGCCTGGGGCCAGTGTCCGGGTGAGACCTCATGTAATTGGTCCCTTTACTGCTGAGCCCTCTCTGAGAGTTGACTGGACGTGAGGAGTTGTCTGTGGTTTTGAGACCCCGCCAAAAAGACCAGCAACGCCCCCCTACCTGCAACCACCAATGCCACACCTTCATCCCCGACCTCTCTACATACTTATTTCATCCAACCCCTTTTGAAAAATGAACAGAGATACTACCGATACAGAGAGAGAACCGATACAGCTCCAACAATTATTTTTTTTGACTATGACTTAACAGATAAATATTTAGACATCACTTTGCCCCTGAAGTTCCCTCATAACCATCGCATGATTGGCAAATAAAAAACAACTTGTTAATAGGTTTGTTTAGGTCATCACAAATAAACGTGAATCAGTGTCTCTCATATGCAAGGACATTTTTTACTTTTAAATAGACCATTTTGTCATAATTGAAAAGCTCAGACCAGATATACAGGAAAATAACACTTAAAGATAATTATGAAATGGTGAAAACAAGTGTCTGTAAACCTGCTCTGTTTGTGGTTATGCATGACAACGGAGAGCAAAGATACAGAAAAAGTTAATAACAGTTATTAATCACAGTAAAATGGACGCCCACATCACAAGTAAACACCAAATATCTTCTTTGAATCCAAATCCCCCGTTGTCCGTCAGAGATTAATATGCAGGGTTGATGTTTAACCTTCTTCTCCACACAAAAGAAAAGAACAAAAAAACGCGTTGCTCATTTTTGCTCTCCACACTCCGCTCCAAATGATTTCATATTTCCAGGACATCGCTCAACTCTGGTGCTCTAATGAATTCACCGTATCGATCTGACCGAGCCGGGAGCGGCCAGTGTGAAATATGACATGTCTCGGTGCTCATTAATTGCGAGGAGAAGTCTGCAAACAGGTCCACTCACACTCCATTACACACAGTCTACATTGAATTGACTCGCTGGTTTCGCCCACACAACAGCTCCAGTATACAGCATCTTCTGGAATTCGCCCTTTCCTGCTATCGAGATGCAAAAACGGCAAAGGCATTTCCTCCAAATGTTGGCAGTTTTTTTGGGGGGAGATTTGGAGTCTTGCAGCGAACATCTTCATGTTTATTCAAGTTAAGACCCTGTTCTTTTTTTTGCGGCTTTGATATACAGTATTTCAGAGTCAACCAAGAAAACATCTCTGAGTAACCTTGTGCTAAGATCAGAGTTTTCATTTTTTTGACCTGCACCGGAATGAAACAAACTCCCAGAGATAAACATGGAAGAGAGTGCAGATGATAATTATACTAATAGTCGAATAATAAAAAACTTTATTTATCAATGACATACACAACAGCGACATCATTCAATGATACAAATTGGTAATGAAACGTAACATGGTAACCATCAAAGTAGTGAGATGAAAGTGCAGAGGGGGAAGAAAGGGAATATTGGAAATATATTTCTAAAATATATTTAGAAATGTTCTTGGAGCCATTTTCAAAGAAGTAAATAATATAACACCATGACAAGTAATTTAAATTAAAAGCATATGCAGGGAGATAAAAGTACACACACACGCACACACACGCACGCACACACACACACACACACACACACACACACACACACACACACACACACACACACACACACACACACACACACACACACACACACACACACACACACACACACACACACACGTCATTCCTTTAAACCATTAAAGCTATGGTAGGCAATTTATTCTCAAAGCATTTTTCATCATATATGTGTTGAAATGCTCTTTAAATCTCGACCGCAATCAATATACCATATGTTCTGACAAAAAAAAGAAATCTGCTATCTGTGGCTGTCGCAGGCCAGTAATTAGCCCGTCCAATCATTTTAATCGTTTCGAATAAAATGATTGGATGGCCTACCTCCCTAGCTATCTGCACTCATTGCGCATGACAGGAGTCTTCCACAAGGCTAGACATGTCTTTTGCTAATGCTAGCGAGCTAGTCAAGTGTTTCGTGGGAGTGGTTTTGGAGGGAGCTTTGAAGGGAGTGGATTTTCTTTGGTTAGATACTTTCAATCTAGCTTACTCTGGCTGGTTACTACAAATCGCCTACCCTAGCTTTAAAACAGTGTGCTAAATATGTCCCCATCATAAGCGTCACCCCTTGTACTGCATTCACTGTGCATCCTTTTCGAAAAACAAGTTCCCGCCTGAAGCTGGACAAGAAGAGCAAATAATTGATCAGAGTAGTCAATAAATATTTCCTTTTCACCTCGCAGGACTTCACTCTATCTCTAAGAAATCCAATCATTGAAACATTTCTTTCTTTCCACGAGCAATCCACTCAGTTTTCGTTGTTCCCCTCCTCTTGGAATACTGTATCAGCCCCGATGACAAACAGCTTGCTATGCGCATGCATGTGTGTTCCCGAGGCTAACTCCCTGCTGCTCGGCAGTCAACAATGTAAATTGGGCTATTATAGTCAAGACATTGGCTCTCAGCGTCTCAGATCATGTCAGAGGAAAGCCGAGCACACAATATTCAGCCTGTCTAAGATTGATTTTTTTGTTGCCGCTCCTGTGTTTGGTGTTTTCTGTGTGTGCACCCTGAAGCTTGCTGATAGCTGCTCTCCCTGCTCCGAAACACGACAAGCGATTTTTTTATCCTAACTGCCAAATGAATAACCGAGAAAGCTGAGTGGTTGTCAATGAAAATGTAGACGATTAGATGTTTAGTAGGCGAAAGGACGAGGCTACACGCAATGAGTTACGTGTGTGTGTGTGTGTGTGTGTGTGTGTGTGTGCGTGTGTGTGTGTGTGAGTGTGAGTGTGAGTGTGTGTGTGTGTGTGGGGGGGGGGGGGGGGGGGGGGGGGGGGGGGGGGGGGGGTTACTTAATTATGAACGTTATTACAACTTTGAAGGTACAAGCGATATTTTCGGACTGTTACATTAACCTGAAATTGTTAAACACGTGTTCATTGAAATGAACTCATTAATCAATGAGTGCAATATGTGATTCGATTATCTGTTTATGTGATCACGTCACGTTTACTACAATTGGTCCTACCCAAGTATCTGGGAGCTGAAAATACGGGGCCTTCTCCCAGTTAACAAAGCACTCGTAATTTGATCTTTAATTAGTTAATCAATGCCCTCTATCAATAAGTATTTTACTCCAGCTGAGGATTTTATAGTGGAGATGTACTTTGGGGGGGGGGGGGGGGGGGGGGGGGGGGGGGTGTTTCGGGTTCAAGAAATCCAATTTCAAAGCGCCAAGGGGGGAGGTGGTCTTGATAACCTTGTAGTCAGTCGAAACCGGTCATGGATATACCGGGCATGTCTCTAAAAAGTACAGAGGCTTATACCGTGAAACAACCCCAGCTAAGAGGGATCCTGCCTTCCACCGAGGGGAACCGTTGGAGCTCCTAGCGTCCCTGGAAGGAGGGATCCCTCCTCTGTGTTCCTTCTCACGGCTCCTTCACTCTGGCTTTGGGGAGGTTTTTCCTTCAAGTGATTTTTGGGGGGGGGGGTTAGAGTCGTACACTATGCGCCTGGGAATCCCTTTGAGGCTGTCGCTATGATTAAGGGCTGTACACAAATACAGTTGACTTGACCTGACTTATCTACCTGCCTATGAAGCCTGATTGGACGAAATCACTGGCACGCCCCCTAGCACTGACCTGCTCCTTAATGACATGTATCTGAATTCACTGTGCGTCACACCGGATAAAAGCCTCTTGATTAAGATTTTATGGGTTTCTTCCTCCCCAAGGGGAAATTCAGTTATAATATCAGCACTTATTATGAATATATATATTTTATATATTTTTATAATAAGTGCTGATGTTACATCAGCATTTATTATAACATATATATAATATATATATATAGAAAGGCAAGGAATAGCACAAAAAAGGGAATCAAGCCATAATACAGATTCTAACAAAATAATATTTGCATTTACAGTATAATCTGTACAATAATAACACTTGTAAGTACCGTAGGGCAGTGCAAAGCTGAGATAGTCAACAGTCTGGTTCGTTGTGTGTGTGTGTGTGTTCCCCAGGAGAGCTGTATATCGGTGGCGTGATCAAGACCATGTACGGCAACCTGCCCAAGCTGATTGCGTCCCGGGACGGCTACCAGGGCTGCCTGGCCTCAGTGGACCTCAACGGGAGACTGCCCGACCTGATCGCGGACGCCCTCCACAGCGTGGGACAAGTGGAGCGAGGCTGCGACGGTAAGCCTGCGTCTGTGCGTGCGTGCGTGCGTGCGTGCGTGCGTGCGTGTGTGTTTGGAGGGCAGGGGCGGGGCTAAGAGTAGTCTACTGGTTGGGATCATGGGTGTCTCCAGACCGATTCAGTAGGGATGGCCAAACTTTGTGAGAATGTATTTAACTTCACAAATGACAAATATTAGTCATCTGTATAAAATAAGAGTATCGCTCCACAAACTAGGACAACACAGACATAATACACATTGTGTCGTTAAAACACAAACATTTTCAGTTAGAATTTGATTGACGAGGTCAAATCCTAGCAACTGCCAGATTTAGTCAACTCCCAGTCAGAAAGGTTGTAAGTTTGAGCCCCCCCCCCCCCCTCCCCCCACTAAAAAGTCACTTTGACTCACTTTGGATAGAGGAGTCTGCTAAATGACCTGATGAGGGGAAATACATGAGAACGGCGTGGGCTCAACCAAGCACGCATCCAATTGAGTTACTTTTCATTCCTTTATCAACTGGTTCACTTGAGTTGTTAACGTGCGTTAGGTTCAAGAGTGTCAGTGTTGGCTACATGACACACACGCACACACACAGACACACACTCACACAGACGCACACACAGACGTCTGTCTGTGTCTCTCTGCCAGGGGGAGGTGCTGTCACCTGCCCTCAGTACATTGCAGTGCCAGGAGAGCCTGTGTTGATTTCCCCAGAGGGCAGAGTTGGACAGCTCCTTACAGTCATTCATTCTTTCGTTCTTAGTTCGTACCTTCATTTCTTCATTTTTGTCTTTCGTTTTTTCATTTTCAAGATATTTGGTTTTATTCCACAGTTCTGTCTATCTTTCTGCTCACTCCTCTAGCCTGAACCCTTCCCCAGTTGGACACTCTGCTCACTCTGCATAGTGAAGCATTAAATCGGCAGAGTCACTCCCCACAGCACTCGAATGGACACTCGAGTGCTGTGGATGGACATTATATTGCCTAGCAATAGAATGCGCTTAAAACTGATAATTGGACAATTTTTTGGATTTTGCTTTAGAAATCGTAGGAAAAACTTGAACAAATTGCTCAGCGCATTCACGGGCACATGAAAAGCTTCAGCAAGGATCTGCTGTTTTAATAAATACGTCAATATCTTTTCAGCTGAATCCCATTAGCCACGCTCAGTTCCAGCTGAAACTACATCGACGTCAACCTTCTGGGCATAAAGTTCTCCAGAATGCTGAAGTAAAGGCAAAAATATGCATCAGTCTCATTGATTCGTCTTTCAGAACGAAGGACCTCAAATGTTGTATTTCTGGGGACCACTGTGTGTGAGGACAGTGTTGGTTTAAAGGCGACTGCCAGCAAGACCAAGCAAATGTCGAAAACAATATGTTCCTTCAATGCTCATTCAGGCGCACTCAAAACGAAAGCAATAAATAAGCTTCGGATCAACAATAACGAAACAGACCTATCTTTTTAGCGGCTAACAATAAAAAAAAAATAAAAACTCCCTTTATCCGTCTCTCCCACCCTTCGCGGTTGCCACGCCGACCAGATGTTCCAAATTGATCCCAGCTGTTTGCCACGTGGATGCAGGTGACAGCGCGGACGGCGGCTGGCTCCCCAGCCTTTTTAAACATCTCGTCTGACGCTCCCCGAAACGCATTGAGTGCACGCCAATCACAACAGGCCAGACTTGTTACAAGGCCCCGGCGAACACACGCGTCCACCGCCGTCTGCCAAATAACCCACGCTGAAACGATTATTCCCAAATAATCGTTGCTCCGCACTCAATTGGTATCTCAGGGGGGAGCTCGTTATTAGCTGGTAATTATTTGCCAATGTGGGCGTTAGTCAGTAGAATAGACTGATACCATAGCAATGGGTTTTATTTTTACATTTTTTATAATGGACATTTTCGGATTTGAAATCCATCTCTATATCTTTTTTATTTAATCTCCTATCATTGTTGGTGTGTTTTAATTGGTCCATTTGTGCGTTGCACCCCACATGAATGTTTATCTGAGCGGAAACAAATTAGGCTGGCGCTGAACCGTGTCTGTTTGGTGATGCTTGTGTTTAATTGGGTTTTTAATGAGGCCCACCTCCCCCCACCCCCACCAGCACCACCACCATCACCACCACCATCACCACCACCATCACCACCACCATTACCACCACAAGCCTCAATATTCAACGTTTTAAAGGTATGTCTGCCCAGGCAGACTTTAGATTAAGATCTTTCCTTCCATCACTTAATGATAAGATCATATTAATATTATCTCATTCTAGTCATAATTATTCTAAGATGGAGGCTATAGCCTCACTCAGCCCTGTGTGGTTAACACCTCTATTCTAAAACAGAATGTAAAACTTTCAAAATAAAACAAGACTAATCTGAAAAAAAAATAACCAGGATCCCTGGTTCCCCCAACATATTGCACGTATTATAGTGAAACTATTTCTATTACGATTGGGACTAGGGTTAGGGTGCTTGACTCCCAGCCATAAGGTTCTGGGTTAGAATCCCCAATGTCCGCAGTCCAACCTGTAGGCATCCTTGAGCAAGATGTCCCCTATCCCCGTACTGTTCCTTTATGTTCCTAAAAAGCTCCACAAAATAAACGATCACATCATTCAACAACTGCATGTTGTCAATGTACCCCGGAAAGATTTTGTTCAATACAAACTTCTACCGATCCCTCGCTTTGAAATAACATCAGGTCAAAAAGACAAAAGTGAGGATCTCCCCTCTCCAGTTTCCTTTTTCCTGATGAAAACAGTGCAACACACAGAGAAAAGGCCATCTACGTCACGGGAGAGGTACACCCCCCCCCCCCCCCCCCCCCCCCCCCCCCCCCCCCCCCCCGCCACGCCTGCCACTCATTTCCCCCTCCTGAAGAAATATTGCTTTTTTCAAACGCAAACCAATCGTGTTTAATTCAGCGATCTGCCGCAGAGTGGCCTGAATCCCGCCGAGAAATCAGGGCTGCTGGGTTCTTTCTAATTGACAATTTAAACGTCTTTAGCCATCCATGGCCGTGCGTAGGAGCAAGACGCTGCACACACATACACACACACACGCGCGCAAACGCTCACACACGCAAACACTCACACCCACACACACAAAGGTGGATGAGCATGAGTACGCACTCTCACACACACATACATCCATGTACACGCTCATTCACGGACAATTATGCTCATGTACACACAGTCTCACGCACACATGAGCCCACACACACACACACACAGACAGACACACACTTGCCCTGACACACATATGCACACAGGTACACCAAAACACCCACCCATGCATTATCACACACACACAACCATGTGTTCACACACACACACACACACACACACACACACACACACACACACACACACACACACACACACACACACACACACACACACACACACACACAGGGAGGTCTCTGCACACACACACCCTCAGCTGAGATATGGAACCCAAGGTGCCCGCCCCCCCCCCCCCCCCCCCCCCCCCCCTCATCTCCAAGTCAAATGGGCCTCTAGCATCGCCAGTGCCGCGCCAGGTTGCAACCTTGAATTAATGTCCGACTCCATCTGAATACATTTCTAAGCAGCCTTAATCAAATCAGCGGCAGCCCAGCCAGCAGACGCTATTATGAATCTGATTACCGTTCCGCAACGTCGTTTTTGACATTTTTTATTTTCCTGTTCTTTTTTTTTCTTTTCGGTTTTGTTCCTTTATCTTTTCCTCGGTTTGTTGTTGTTGTTTAACAGCGTTGTGTGATGCCACACCGTGTGTGGTAAAATAACACATCTCAACGGCCAGAAGGTAATTAAAAAGGGTTTGATGGGAGTAAACACGAATAGAACTAGTGTGGGGGTGGGCAGAGGTGTGTAGGTGTTGGTCGACTCCCACCAGAAAGATACTGGATTTGATCCCCCAATGTCCACAGCCTGATGCAAAGATTCCCTCACCCCTCACCTGCTTCTTAATGTCATGTGTCTGAAGTCCCTTTGGAAAGCATCCAAACGACTTGAATGGCTATTCCAACTTACTTCATTTTTGACAATGCAACCTTTTCTATCTGCTATTTTACATTCATTCAGCAGATGTCTTTATCCAATGGACCTAATTATAACAACACTTTGTGTGTCCTACAACCACAAAATAAGTATTAAGTATCATCTTTTGAATCCAATAGCAAGTTGGGCTGGTTTGGTATCTTGCTCAAGGACACCCTACTACAGGTTAGACTGCGGACATTGGGGGATCGAACGCCGATCGAACCTCCATCTTAACCTCCCCCTCCCCCCTGTCCTCCTCCTGCTCCACCCAGGACCCAGCACCACCTGTACGGAGGAGTCTTGCTACAACCAGGGCGTGTGTCTCCAACAGTGGGAGGGCTTCAGCTGCGACTGCACCATGACGTCCTATGGAGGCTCCTTCTGCAGCGACCGTAAGCACCCACTGCTGGGCTTCCTGTTTCTGTTTGTAGGCTAAGCGCCTGTTCCGTCCGCCGCTGACGGTCTGTGCTGGTTTTCCGGTTTACAAATGCTCTGCGTGTGTGTGTGTGTGAGAGAGAGAGATTGCGTGGGTCTGCGCTATAGCCGGCCACGTAGGTCGGTTAGCATTAGCCTCCCACTGTGTTATGCCACACTAAATGGGGTCGAAACAGGCCATTCTCCATCCTAGCCGCGAATTGCGTTTAGCGGCTGGTGAGCTTGCTCGTACTCTCTTCTAGTGTGTCTGTTTGGGTTTTTCTACTTCTGTTGGATACATTTTGGGGTTTTCATCTCACTGTCTGGGTTTCGTGGCGCCGTCGACTCCAGTCTCCACGCGACCCGCCGCCGACAGACGCAAGCACCTCCAGTCCCTCCAGGGGGAAGTGGGATGCTGAAAAATGAATGTCAGAGAGGTTTTCCACTTCTGTCTCTGTCAACACTTATTTTTTTGTGTTTTTTGTGAGCCTGTGGATCTCTCTTGAGAGAGAGTATTCTGAGAGTGGGAAAAAGTGTTTTGCGTTCTGTTGAGCAAAGCTGAGGGATTAAGTTGTGTGAGGGGGTCAATTATTGGGTGATTTCTTTTCAATTTGGATTGTTGTGCTTTAGAGGATCGCAGTTCAAATCAAGTACAAGTCAAGGAGTGTCAAGTACATTCTCATAGGCAACAGCTCATGGCAATGCTTTGATTCCATACTTCCTCAACCATGCAACCGCCGCAGTAGATATCAGCAGTACTAAGAGGTGAATTATCAAAAATAAAAAATTTAACAAATCTTTTTTTAATCTTGAAATGAACGTAAATGGGGAGATGCCCATGTGAATTAGGAAGCAGCAGCCTGGATGGAATACGTTATGGTGTTGGCGGAGAGGGCTATGAGTACGGGTTTTTGAAAGGAATCGTATTTTCAAAAGTTGCAACCCAGTGATGCAAGTCAAGGACCGTGGCCATACAGGGTTTCAGCACAATTAGTATTCCTCAGTCATTTCCGTGCACTAGACGGGAAAAGGGGCAGAGGTACCGTGACAGGCTAATAGACTTGTTGGCATAAGTATTTCTCCTTAAGCACTGAGCGCAGAGATAAGCTGTACAACACTGGTTTCTGGGTGGTTGTGTGTGTGTTGTTGTGTGTGTGTGTGTGTGTGTGTGTGTGTGTGTGTGTGTCTCTGTGTTTTGCTTTAATCCAGAGTTAAAGAGGGAGTTTATTGGAAAATGTAATTGTATTTCTGACCTCTATTGTGGGTCGGTCTGAAGCTGTTTGTTAGACCGACTATGACCCTCGATCATTAAGAAAGTAAATCCCTGGTTGCTGTGACAACTCCAAACAACCAAGTGGGTTGGTTGTGACAGTTATGTCCAGGCAAAAAACGATTCCTGCAATCCCTTATAGAGGAGGGGTAGGAACGATGTTTATGATGAATGGAATGGGGGAGGATGAGAAGTAGAAGATGAAGAAGAATAAGGTAGGGATGGATTCTGCATCCATGCATTTCAGAAATTGTTAATTAATGTGATTAATATGCCGGGTTTGAAGATGATGCCGTTCTGTGTGTGGTACTGCAGCAGTAGGGGGCGATCTCGTATTTGTGTGTGATTGATGAAGTGAGGAGAGCTAGACAGGTTCCTTCTGAGTTGATGGTTTAACCTGAGAGCCAGCCAATGGGTGGCCTTCACAATGCCTGACGTAAACTCTGAGAAATCTATCGGATCACAATAGTATGTATTGACCTCTGTTTGTCTGTCCTGATGGAAGTGACAGACAGCCAACACCGCCGGACAACCACATTCATGCTGCCATCTATTATTTCATCCTTCATCTCACGAGGGTTGCGCTCCCTTGACCACACTGATTCATTCATTTATCAATCCATGAGTCATTCATCCATTCATCCACCTATGCCTCCATAATTCATCAATCCATCCCATTCACCAATCCATTGATTCACCAACCTATCCATCCATTCACCCATCCTTTCTTCCATCTAAGGTTGACCAAATTTATCAAATGGTTGGCTCAATTAATAATACATTAAGTGGTGGTTAACAGGCGGGCAAATCATCCCAGTAAACCATCACTGTAAACGTGTGCATGTGATTTTTCAGTTTTATTGCATGTAATTAGCTTCATGCATCCATGGCCTTTTAAACTTAATTAACTGTACTGATTAATGGCAGATGTGTATAAACAATGCTAATATCTAAATATAACACATTGAATAACAATGAACCTTTGGACTGCTGGATTTGTGTAATCTTGCTGCCAATGTGTCTATGCATACTTATTAAACAATGATGGATTTTAATAATACTAATAGAATAACTAGATATAATATTAAGATAGAACACATGTCATGGCAAAAGGACGTGCCGGCTTCCCGGCCCTGTTTAATCCAGCTCCCGTTGTGTCTGCTTGGCAAATATAATCGGCATTAATGCGGCTCAGCGAACGTCTCAAATTCATATGCCTGCGTAAACATGAAGCGCACAACCACCCCCCCCCCCCTCCCCCGAAGACGGAGAGATAATGATTAGAAAGGTATTTCCAGTGTGTGCTTGTCACTCTGTGTGTTCGCTAGCTCTCTCTTCGCCTTCTCCCCACACAGTCGTCCACATATTGCCACAACGTCCTTGCCGCATTGATTTCTACCAATAATGACTGAAAACATCAAATGACGCTTAGTCCAGTAAGCGCTCTCGCCGAGGGGGGGTTTCAGACTCCTTCTCCTCTTTCTTCTACTTCCTCTGGGTCGTGTTCTGTGCTTAGTTTTTTTTATCTTCATTCGTCCTTCCGTTGTGTTTACTTGAGCGTCTTTATCCGAGTCCAACAAACTCACGCTAGGGCTTTTCTTCGGCTTTCTAGGGCTTCTTCTTTTGCGTATATGTAACACTTAACGGTGACAAAACAACGACGTCGGCAACAAAAACTCTGGCGCTTTGTGTGTGTGTGTGTGTGTGTGTGTGTACATGGCTCCCGTGTATTTATGCTACGGTTATGAAAGAGCTATTCGTGTTACGAAAGCCTTGAATGTCTCTTACGTCCCTGACACACAAAGGCCATTCACAGCAGCACATTCAACAGCCGCCATTTGTGTGTCGTCGTTCTGGATGTTTCCATCCAAGGTCAGAACATCAGGGTAGTTGAATCATCTCAACACACCGATAAATTGCTTTGATATCTATATATCTATATAACTCCAACATTCCCTGTTTAATCAAATTTGCAATGTGTAAAACCGCTGTGCGAGTGCGTTTGATGAATGCCAAGACGATGTTTTTGATCTTTCTGCTGCGTGTGTGTGTCTGTGTGTGTGCCTGTATACAGTACCATCGTAAAAAAGATTACTAAACATTTGCAGGTGTGTTTTTTTCCATTTGAAGATGAGAGGCACTTGTCATCAAACGGCGCATTTGGGGCACGCATCTATGATCTCATCGAACCCTCTCTCTCTCTCTCTCTCTCTCTCTCTCTCTCTCTCTCTCTCTCTCTCTCTCTCTCTCTCTCTCTCTCTCTCTCTCTCTCTCTCTCTCTCTCTCTCTCTCTCTCTCTCTCTCTCTCTCTCTCTCTCTCTCTCTCTCTCTCTCTCTCTCTCTCTCATATATTAATAATAGGAACATCACAGTCACGTGCAACCGTCTGACCCACCCCTCCCCTGGTGGCTTGTATCTGGTACTGAACGACCACATATAAACCTTTGGTTCACACACACTCACATGGACAAACTCAAGCACATGCAAGAGCTCACTCACTCACTCACTCACTCACTCACTCACTCACACACTCAAACCAATTAAATAAGATATGAAAATCATTTAAGCATTCCCTCAAAGGAGAAATCATTTGAATAAGGGTGGTGGTCTTTTATTTTTCCTCCTGTTCTCTGGAAGCCCCGCTGGGAATGAGAAAGGAGCATAATTATTTTACCCTCTCACAACATGTCCTGACCGGCCCTCTCTGTCTGTCCCAACCGCTCCTCTCTGGTCAGTCAAAGCACCGCATGAAGAGACTTAGAATAACCCTGTGTGTGTGTGTGTCACTCTGTCTGTCTGTCGGTGCACACCTACACACACACATACACACACACATGCACACGCACACACTCATGGACTGTACACACACATACATATATACAGATGCAAACACATACACACTCACACAGACACACACTGGCGCTCACACAGACACACACACACACACACAAATACACATGCAGTCCCATGCACACCCAAAGGCACGCACGCACACACACACATACTTTAAAATGTACCACCAGGAAACACTTTAGAGGACCTGTAGGTACGATTTGACAGTTAGAGAGTATAGAGAGGGAGCAGAAAGGAGCAGGGTTTAGGTTACTCTAAACCTGGGTGTGTTTTATTGGAGGTATTGTGTATCCACCCAAGACCTCACCTCAGTAGACATCCTATCTACCGCTCATGACTGTTGATGATATTTATGCACATCAGTCAGACGTGACGGTTAGACACGGACACCAGAGAGAGAGGATGAGGCTGGGTGATTGACAGGTGGTCTGCATGGCCTACTGTAATATTACCCTCCACCCCCCCCCCCCCCCCCCCCCCCATTGGGACCCCTGGGGCCCAATGAGATATACCAGACAGACCAGGAGTGGCACACACACACACACACACACACACACACACACGTCGATGGGCAACATGAACATGAAAATAGAGATTCTACTGTCAGTGTGGATGGATGGTGTGTGAAAGGGGTGGTAGAGGTTTGCATAACAGAACAGTTGAGCAGAGCTGGGAATGTCTGATCTCATGCACATACACGCACACACACACACACACACTCTCCAATTCCATCAGCAGCCATCAAATCCACGTTCAGCGCCGACGTGAGAGAAAAGCCAACCGCAATAACAGGCTCTGAGCTCCATGTTTTATCTGATTGTCTTTCACATGTAAACACACTCTTTAGTTTGTACTATACTAACATGCTGGGTAATGGCTTTGTAAATAAGGAGAGACAAACGGTTTCAGTCTGTGCTTCCAGAATGTCTACAATTGTAGAATATAATTCTACATAACAACCCTTCTACAATGGGTAACAACCCTTCTAGAATTTAACTTCCTGTTACAACCCTTCTACAATATATCTTCTGTTACAACCCTTCTTGAATATAACTTCCTATAGCAAACCTTCTAGAATATAATTTCCTGTTACAACCCTTCTTGAATATAACTTCCTGTTACAGCCATTCTAGAATATACTTCCTTCAGCAACCCTTGTAGAATGTCGCACTCCTTCTAGAATGTATCTTCATGTCACACTCCTTGTAGAATATAACTTCCTGTCACACTCCTTCTAGAATGTATCATGATGAAAGGTGATTTCCTTCCTCCAGTGTTTTCACAAGGCACAACCCTGTGAAAACATTGGAGGAAGGAAATCCCCTTTGGTCCAATAGCGTGTTGTTTCTTCCTTCTAGTTTGATCACGCTTTGATGCAGCCCAGCCAATCCGAGGCCAGGGAGGTGTGCACGGGCGGAGGCAGGAAGTATAAGGTCATGGGGATGCAGGATGAAAATGTTAGTTTTGCTGCTCCACCGAGCATTCGGTGCTCACCGGCTTAGAGCAGTGGGTGGTTAATCTCTTCCTCGTGCACGGCTTTACACGTGCACATGTGCAGCAGTGCACACGCGCTGTAGGAAGTAGATCAATGATTAATTAATATTAGAACCGTAGACAGCAGTTGCTCACTTTGGCAGGCCCCGGCAGCACACGCATGTCAAGCACACACACACACACACACACACACACATGCTCACGCACGCTCCTCAGGAGGCAAATTAATAAACAACCATGCACAGAAGTCATTATCTTTGACTATCTTCAGTTGCATACAGATTTTGTGCACACACACACACACACACACACATACATACATACATACATACATACACACGCCCACATACACACAGGACCCAAACCCACAGAGAGAGCATTTGTCAGTGTGCTGCAGCTGGAAGGGGTAGTGGTGGTGGTGGTGGTGTGGGTGTGGGAGGTGGGGGTGGGTTGACTGGTCCATTTGTCTGTGCGTGGCGCTGGGGAAAGTGGGCCACTTGGTATTCCGTCCTGTTCGTACGGAGGCGCGGGTATTCACAGACACAGGCGCTACTGTGTGAGCACACACAGCGCAGCCCCGTCTCCACAATGCGTTTTCTATTGCCACCTTTGTATCTGTATGTCGGAGTGAGATGGAGGGGAGATGAGAGAGCTGTGAAGGACAGGCAAAGAGTAAATTACTGTGTGTGGGGATGTGTGCGTGTGTGTGTGTGTGTGTGTGTGTGTTGGCACAGTCCTAATGTTTATTTGCATGCGTTGTGCAGGGGACAGCCACACGCACGTGTGTGTGTGTGTGTGTGTGTGTAATGAAGGCAGCTGCCCGCATGTTGTTGTATGGCATACTAGCCCCGTGAACCGATGCCTGGCTGCTCACACAACTACATACCCCCGACAACCATCTCACGGTGATCACATCTCCATCAGCAACCCCTGCCTCCTCCTCTTTCCTCCCTCCCTCCCTCTCTTCCTCCTCTTCCTCCTCCTCTACGTCTAACTTTCCTCAAACTCTGCCTCCGCCCTGTCACCCTTTCTCTACATCCTTCTCTATGTCCCTCACCGTCCTCAGACAGATGGAGGAGAGGGGAAGTACTGTATATCGAACTGTATATCCCCTCCTTCCCGTTTCTTGATGCAAGGTTTCCCCTTCTACTCGATTCGTCTCAGATCCCTAGTCGATACCGTACAAGAACCACGTTCCTCTCGTAGTGAGGCGTGTTGCTTTTCAGTGTAGATGGTGAGAAGGATGTGCGTTGATCACCCGCAGAGAATAGCTCCTGTCTGGTTTGTTAATGAACGCTGGGTTTCGTTTCCCCTGATTATCTTCAGTTAGGTTTCATGGTGTGTGCCATGAGTTATCCCTAATAAGCACCCATGGTGAAGACAGGGTTAAAGGTGTTTGGTTTTATCTTTGGGAGGCACAGCAAAGATCTTCAACAGAAGAAACGTGAAACTCGAAAAAAAAGGCTAGCTAACTAGTTGGTTACCGACAAATCGTAGTCTAATCCAAACATACCTTAAGTTTACCCTATTAAGCAACAAGAGCGTAGCTGCCCATGATGACTCACGATAGGAAAATGCAAATATTATTCAGCCATTACTGTCGGTGTGACCATGGTCTTCTTCATCCAGCTCTTATTCCACTGTTCCCCTCTTTATATCCCCCGTCACGATCGTCAAAGCTATGAATAACGCCACTGTTCGTTAGCTCCTCTCCCTGTCTTGCTAGCCACCGTACACTGACCCTCGACCCCAAACTCATTACCGTGGCAACAGCATCTGAATCCTGGATAGTAGTAAGACTGAGGCTTTCTTTTTTATATGGCTGTAGCTTCTCCCAGTGGAACTTATGTGCTCTTGGTGTACGCTAGGGAGAAGGTGAATGGGTATCTACACACACACACACATGCACACACAGTACAAACATACACAAACGGGCAAGAACACACATATACACACAATCACACTCTGCTCACATACATGCATGCTCACACTGTAGTCAAACATCAGTGTACTCACACACATACACGCACGCATGCACACGGCACGCAAGCGCGCGCGCACACAAGCACACACGCAGTACATACACACTGACACAGGTGAGGACTATCTCACATTCTGCAGACCCAGCGACGATGAATGGGAGGAAGAAGAGTATGACGAAGATGAGGAGGAGGTAGGTGGGGGTGGGGGAGGGGCTGTTGAGTGCGCCTGAAGGATAAAGTAATGCATAGGCATGCAAAGTGCAGTTTTGGCACTCTTCGGTAAAAAGAAAATCAGTACATTGAGAGTTGGCTTATGGGATGACACAGGATTGGTGCGAGAGGGCGTGAGAGAGAGACCATCAATTGAAGCTCTTATGTCGCTAGCACTGCGCGTGAAATTGACAGTTGACAGTTTAGACTAAGGGTATTCAATTACAATTCAAAGAGGTCCAGTTAGAGAATATTTCCTCAAGAAAAGGTCAGGAACATCTTAATGTGGAACTTGCGTTATGATTCAGCGCTATATATATTGAAGCAGCCTTGTAGTTGTATCAATGTCAACAGCTTACTGAAATCAAATAAAGTACAATTCAATCAAACTTCAACAATACTTATTGCTATTATAAGTAATAAGGACTTTAATAATAAATAAATGTTATTTTCTCATTTCAAGTCAAATAAGGACTTTGTTTCAAAATAAAACGCATAACAGCCAGAGCTTTGGAAAAAAAATCCATCTTAAAATAAAGTGCTTGATTTAACAATAAAGAAAAGACGGCTATTGGTCGAGTTTTCCTTTTTCTTTTTTCTTAACTCCGTTTCACATCTTAACAGTCTAAACCAATTTTTGCAAACAATCTCAACACATTGTAACAATGTTGACGCCTCCCATCTCTTTCTTTCCCTCTCACATCCCACACCCCCACTTTCCCTGGTTCAGTGAGAGAAGTGTGCTCCTGTGGAGGCCCCCCTGGAGTCACATGATAATAAATAAAGTGTAAAGCGTGCCCTCATATTTGTGAACCATGTGCACATATTTGCAGTCCACATGCCCTCTTCCGTTGCTCGGCAAACGGACCTGCCTTGGACAGCGTTGACCCCTTCTCTCTTTACTCTTTTCTCTTCTTCCCAATGTTGGTTTTCAAGGGAAAATCACTTACAATGCACATAAAAGCTGTGAAAGGTCCAAAACACAAAGCTCAATCAAAATCACTGATTCAACCATCATTGAATCTGCCCTTCAATCGAGATGATTTGGATTTACTGGGAAGAAGTGGTCAACGCGGTCCAAGGCAGGTGCCATTTGCTGAATGTCCATTACAGAATGAACACATGTCTACCTTCACTGTTTACAGTGCGCCATTGTTAAATTACTTTTTTCAGACATTTCTCGTCTCGTCTCTCCCCTGTTTGTTTGTGTATCTCACTCACTTACTCACAACGCTTATCGCAATGTGCGGATATGATTGGCGGAGTAGCATCACGTGAGATGATGCAATGCAATGCAATGCAATGCCATGCAAACAAACACATGCAATTTATCTTTGAGATTCCTGGGCCTCTAAACCAGTGCCGTAATGACTAGAAAAGCTGCTCCACTAAAACTACAACCGCGCCGTCAAAACGTAATAATTCTAAATGATTGATCCGTTATAGGTCCGGGTCCGGATTGGATGACGTCTGGGTCTGGACCCGGACTGCAACCCGCCTATTAGAGACCTGTGGTTTAGACAAAGCTTCAGGAGATGAGGAGGTTGACCAGGATTACTGCTGTTGTTTCTATGGTCCATGTATTTTTTACCCTTTTCATGATCGTCTTGTTTGAAAAGCAAATGGCTTCCACATGATGTCAATGTCTCGGATTATCAGTCAGAGCTATAATTAACTGATGTTTTTAGGCAGTACAGGATTACATCACAGTTGAGATTTCATACAGAGCTGTGTACTCCGCTCTGAGGTGTGTGTTTGTGTGTGTTTGTTATTATCATGCTTGTCATCTGTAATGTCATGTGTGCAGTGGCCTCTACCTTTCCTTTTAGGGATTAATGAAGTGAATCGGGTCTTAAAATCAGAACATATCAAACCACTGTTTGGGCTGTTTCAACAGGCCGGTCTCTGTTTCCTTGATAATGGGTTGTTGTTCTCCCCTTTTCCCTTGTTGATGAGGATGGTTGGGTGTAGCGGTGTGAACTGTTAGCATCTCTCATTCTCGGGTTCCTTAACCACATACTTGGAATTTAAATAGGATTAAATGATCTTGTTCTTGATCTGTTTAAACGCTAGGAATCTGCCCTGGCCTCTTAGTGAATCAGTGTGTGTGTGTGTGTGTGTGTGTGTGTGTGTGTGTGTGTGTGTGTGTGTGTGTGTGTGTGTGTGTGTGTGTGTGTGTGTGTGTGTGTGTGTGTGTGTGTGTGTGTGTGTGTGTGTGTGTGTGTGTGTGTGTGTGTGTGTGTGTGTGTGTGTGTGTGTGTGTGTCAAGGCTGTGTAAATATCAACGCCTTGCGCTCAAACTAATGTCAATGTTTTAGTGTGTGTGTGTGTGTGGATGATGGCTGGCTGCACACCTGTTGCACATTGAGCAATCAATGTGCACAGGTTAAACCAGCTATCACCACACACACTCAGAGAGAGCTCTCCTGCATGTCAGCATGGAGCACCATCTGCATGCCTCACTCTACGCAACCTTTACAATAAACCGTCTTCAACATCACCACCCTGTGTCCATTGGTTTGGAGGAGCCCGAGGAAAGTCACCTAGGTGGAGTATGGAAGCCACCTAGGTGACATGTAGTAAATGGATGTTGCCACAGTCAATATTCCACATCTAGGGACCTGGGCTTGTTTTATTACAAGTGTAAATAAAGACTGTCGATGATGTCAATAATTCAACATCATCATTCATAGTCTTTGCCCGCTTATTGTCATGAAGCGAACTGACTGAATTATTTAGCTAACTAGTTTTGTAGACTATTTATTTAGGAGAAGCTGGGCTTTTAAACGTATTGAAATATGTGGTTTGAAAGAGCAGAGCGAAGGGGAAGACTAGTATCTGAAACCCTACTGTGAAAACCTTCATATCATATATTGTGCTTTTACTTGTACAAATACTAATGTCATAAACCTGGGTTGGGTTTTTAGAACTGAAGTGAACCCAACTGAGTTTTAGAATGGTATTTTGAAACCATAGACATATTGTGATATACATATTACTAAAATTACTCCTGATTTCACAATAATCCACTGCATATCATATAGCCTAATTCTAACCTGCTTACACACTCTTAGACTGCCTATAAGACTAGCCATTCTTTGTCTCTCTGTTAACTTAATAACATCCAGCAGCCTATGTATAACTATGTAACCACACCACCTCCACCAGACACAGCCCAAGCTGCAGTGCAGGTCTCCCCCACAAGGGAGCCCCTTCCCTGGACTAAAGTAAAGGCTGGGATGGCGGATGTCCTGGGGTGAATTAGGGCTTATTAGTGCACACACAAACAAACAAACAAACAAACACGGGGCAAAATAAACGGCCTAATAAGAAATATTGCTGTCTCGTTGAGAATTTTATTTTCCTCCCGCTCGTGCATTCTCTCTCTCTCTCTCTCTCTCTCTCTCTCTCTCTCTCTGTCTCTGTCTCTGTCTCTGTCTCTGTCTCTGTCTCTCTCTCTTTCTCTCGCTCTCTCTCTCTCTATCTTTCTTTCATTATTTATTCGCTCTCGCTCTCTCTCACTCTCGCACCTGAAAGACATTCCTTAAGATGCTGACACACAGACACACACATGCATATATATATATATTTATATATAAAAAAGCCTAGCTGATAATGTCAGCATTTCTGCAGGGCATCAGCCAGGTGAGAGACCTTCACTCAAGCTGTCACGTTAACACACACACACACACACACACACACACACACACACACACACACACACACACACACACACACACACACACACACACACACACACACACACACACACACACACACACACACACACACCCTTGCCTTATTTATCCTGTGGGGGATGAGCTGTCGATAAGTAGAGTTGACAGTCTCCTCTCCTCGTCTCCTCTCCTCTTCATCTTTCATTCGATATTCTGCCCTCCAGCTCCTTCAACCCCACCCACCCCAACTCCATCCATTCCCGTTGAATTTCCAACTCTTTTACTTCTTCTGACACATAACATATATTTATATAGAAAAGGTTATCTTTGTATGTCTCTCTATATATATATGGCTACCTATGTGCCGTCTATCTTTCTGTTGTTATCGGTATGTGTTATCAGTCTGATGTTATCTATCTGTTCTTCCATCTTTATTCATACATATAGCAAGGTAGGTCGGTTAGGTATATAAATCCATCATCTTCATACAGATGCTAAAGTTCACATGCTTCATAAACCAGTCCTGCTCCACGCTAGTGGCCAGGGTTATGAGCCAACGCCCTTGTAAACTCTAAACTCACTTGGGGAAGGAACAAACCTGTACTTTATATCTTTAATCCTATAGTACTCTTCTGTACATACTTTTTTAAAGCGGGTCATTTAAAAGAAAATACGAATTCACCTCAAGTCCTTCTGATCCGGCTTCCCCTCCTCCTAATCAGTAATGAGATCGGTGGAGAACGCTCAGAACGGCGACCAGTTTAAAGGTGGGCTGCTGAGTGAGGTTATAAACCAGCCAGAAGGAGAGAGAGAGAGAGGGACCCACGCATCATTAATATTTATCCCCCCCCTCTCTCTCTCTTTCTGGGGGCCCCTCATACACATTGCAAGGCCCCTGTTTTCCCAGTGCAGATCCTAAACATAATAATAAAAGCAGTGCCCCAAGTATCTTACTCTTTTTTTATTTGTGAAGAAAGAGTAAGATATGTTGTAGAATGGTTGATTTGTAGCTAGGATGTCTAAAGGCATTTTCATGTTGTATTGTGTAGATTTTTAGGTTAGTTCTACTGGGGTATGTTTGTAGGTGTTTTTTGTAGTGCTTGTAGGCTTTGTATTGTGGTCTGTCGTTTGTCATGTTGTAGTACTTTTGCAGTCTTTGCTGTAATGCATTGTGTAGTGCATTTGTATACTTTGAAATATGCTATGTTGTCTTACATTTAAAGAGGTTGTAGCGTGCTATGAGGATATTTCTAGTAGGTGTTACCACGGAGGGCTTTTAATTTGCCATGTGCTTTATGTTAATATGATGGATGTAATGCTGTCACACCAGCATGAGTTACAATGAGACGTAGAGACAGCGGGGGGGTTTATCTGCCACAAACCCAGACGTGTCCTCCCACCCTTAGTCTGAGCGCCTTGGACGTGTATTCGTTTTTATTTTTAGACGATACTTGCACGCTAATATGGAGCGCGGTGGCGAAGCCGACTTGTCTATAAAGCTCAGGGGAGTCGCCTGCGATGCCGGATCGATTTTTTCGGAAACATTCTGGAATTTTTCCCAGGTCAATATCTCCCTCTCGCCATGTCGTATCAGACATCGGATCAATGTTGCTCGAATTGCAACCCCCCCCCTCCCCCCTTCTCCACCCCCCACACACACTCCTCTCTCTGTTCCCCTCTCCTTCTGTAACGTGACCCAATTTCCCCCTCAGGAATCAATAAAGTATTTCTGATTCTGATCTATCCCCATACATCTCCTTCTTGTCACTTAAAGGTGAGGCGTGTAGAATTTGGTGGCATGTAGCTAAACAGACTTGGCAGAAATGGAATATAACATTCCTTCAAGTATGTTTTCATTTGTGTACAACCCCATGAAAATAAGAAGTGCTGTGTTTTCGTAACCTTAGAATGAGCCCTTTGTATCTAAAGAGGGAGCGGGTCCTATACCATGGAGCCCGCCATGTTGCACCGCCATGTTTCTACAGGGCGCCAAAACAGACAGCTCTAGAGAGGACGCGTTATCAATCAAACAATCATCACTGTCTTACTATGACCTATAGTTTTACAGACTAAATAAGTACATACAATGTATAACTCTATCAAGGAACCTCATCACTTGACACTTGGCTACTCGATGTAGTCGTAGACAACCACATCATTTTGGAAGTACCTACTGGCCCCTTACAGGCCACCGTGGCTTGTCCTACGTCGTTGGAAGGTGAAAGGGGAGGGGAGTGGCATCACTGCTAGATGCCACTAAATCCATCACACCATCACACAATTTTCAAGTCAAATCAACTTTAAACTTTTTTTTCCGTTGTTTTTCTTTTGCGGGTCAGTCACGGTCCAGAGGAAAAAGAAAAAGAACGGAAGAAAGAAATATGGCCAAAAAAAAAGAAAAAAGAAACCGTCGGGAATGTAGAACAACTCTACCGCTCAGCGGAATCCTCTGCGACATCAATATCAATTTACCGTTCCTTTCAACACCACCCCTCCTCCTTCATATCTCCAAATAAGGGCGTATTGACAAGTGATGTAGTGCCCACGAGCGTGTCTGCACTCAGGAGCGGTTGGAGCTCAGCGGGGGAAATCATGCGTATTGAGTTTCCAGGAAGGAAGACGGTTAGGGCGGAGGATGAGAGGCGACAACCTGCCGCGCTACGCAGCCTTTGCCTAGCTACTGTGGAGTAACTGATAACGTTTTGAATATCAAATAGGTTTTGGGGGATTTAGTGTTTTTAGCTTTTGTCATTTCATTGCTCATGTAGTCATGCATTTATTTGACCTTTTCTTCACACTAATTATTCATCCCGTCATGCTTTATGTATTCAAATCATGTTCGTCCTTCATCTATTTTTCATATACGAGATTTTTCTTTTTCGTAGATAAGATTTTTGCTATTATTGACTCATTTTAAAAGAAACTCAAGTTTCTTTTTCGATTTAAATTCAAATAAAATCAGAGCTGAACGCCGACCCTGCACGGAACGTAACTCCCTCGATATCTTCGACGGGGTCAAAGGGGAAGTCAACCCAACAGCTGGTGGTAAACATCTGCCACAATGGCTTCCTTTTCGTCCGCGATTGGCTCACGCCCAGCTTTTTCCTTACATTCTCTTCAATTTCAATTCGCCCATCGTTTCCCATCCCTCTCTCTCTGCTTAGTGCGTTCCTACCGCGCCCCATAGAAATCCCAGTGTGCGCTCCGAGTCTGATTCCAACGCACGGTATCCGGCATTATGAACGCGGACAGCTCTCTCTCTCTCTCTCTCTCTGTCTCTGTCTCTGTCTCTGTCTCTGTCTCTGTCTCTGTCTCTGTCTCTCTCTCTCTCTCTCTCTGTCTCTGTCTCTGTCTCTGTCTCTGTCTCTGTCTCTGTCTCTGTCTCTGTCTCTCTCTCTCTCTCTCTCTCTCTCTCTCTCTCTCTCTCTCTCTCTCTCTCTCTCTCTCTCTCTCTCTCTCCCCCCCTCCGGTGGCCATCCTCCTCCGCTCTGCCCCCTAACATCCCATCAGTCTTGTTGTCGCCGCGACCACATTTCATTACCGCCGCCTCTGTCGAAAGGCATGGCAGCACAAGTTAGGATGGCTGCCCGGGTTTGTATTTCGTCTTTTGGTCTTTTTTTTTTCTCCCCTTTTTTTTCCCTCCTTTGTCGTTGTTTACGTTCTTGCGCCACAATCAATTTTTCTAACAAATGAATTTTGACACCGAACACACAGGCACACACAGTGGGAGGGAAAAGTGCCATCGCGTATTTGCCGCAGATCGGGAATGTAGACTTTGTTTGAATAAAATGCAGCTATTTTAGATTGGGAGCACTCTGTCATGTCTTCAGTCCGTATGTTCAGTCATACAGAAACATGCTCCACCATACTGTGTGTGTCTGTTGGTGTGAGTGTGTGTGTGTGTGTGTGTGTGAACGTAGCCCTTGCCTAGCCCTTGCATTACAATCTGGTAAGCACTACACACACACACACACACACACACACACACACACACACACACACACACACACACACACACACACACACACACACACACACACACACACACACACACACACACACACACACACACACATAGAGACACACACTCTCTCTTTGTGATACTGACACACAAGGCGTTACGTATTTCCAGTGTCAAGCGGCGATGCTCGACAGATTGTACGTCAACTCGAGGTCGTTAAAGAGAGAGTGATGCATGCTGGGATGCGGTTAGCTCCCCTCTCTCCCTCTCTCTCTCATCCCTGTCTCTTTCCCTCTCTTGTTCTAGTATTTCACAGCAGCTAACTGTGAGTCTAACTACCATGTCTAACTACTAAAGTCACACCATGGCAGTTCTTCCTGAACCCTCTCCACCACTAATTTGTATGTCGCTAATGTAGCTATGCAGGAGCGCATCGCAGACTGAATGTAGGACACAGCCATGCATTGATGTATATACTATATGTTTATACTATACACTATATAATGCCTCTGTAATGTTTTTGCGCTCCACACATTTTAGGAATGTATTCATTATGTGTGTGGACGGAGGGAGGGAGAGATGACTGGATGGATGGATGGATAGAGCGAGGGATGTTGGATGGATAGAGGAATGGATGGATATGTAATGGATAGATGGAGGGAGAGATGACTGGATGGATAGATGTTATATGATGGACAGTCGATGAAATGGATGGATGGGTGGGTGGGTGGGTGGACGGACGGATGGACGGACGGACGGATGGATGGATGGATTCGGTGATGGTAGAGGGAAGATGGATGAAAGAGAAGGCCGATTGGATGGATAGACGGCTTGCTGCCCCTAGCGAGCATGAAGGATCACTAGTGTTCCGAGGAAATCTAAAATGCTGTGGATCCAACTATGCTCACTATGTTCAATATTTGATTTCCACATTTAACATTCTTGTGTAGTTGCTTTTTGAACTACGTCTACATCCTTCCCTTTAGTCTACCAACATATCCAAAACGTGTAGTGTGGTGTATATATATATATATATATATATATGCATATGTCTGTGCACAAACGTGACTCCAATTCTGTTAATGATGCTCTGTGGAAAGTCACGTCAACGCACTACTCCCAGTAGCGGTGACTGTGCAAGCCATGGGCGTATGTTAATATCTGTCTGCACATGTTCTCTTATGAAATCATGTGCCAACATGACATGAAACATCCATTCCTTCTTTCATTTGATGTGTGCACATGTGTGTGTGTGAGCCCCTGACTTCTTAATTGGCTCATCCACCTCCAGATGCAGCTAAAGATCAGGAGCGTGCACAGACTAATTAGCCGTGCACGCTGACATTAACACGCTTCCGGCCCCGTCAGTTATGGTCTGTGCACACTGCCCACTCGGTGTCTCTCTCTCTCTCTCTCGTAGAGAGAGAGAGAGAGAGAGAGAGAGAGAGAGAGAGAGAGAGAGAGAGAGAGAGAGAGAGAGAGAGAGAGAGAGAGAGAGAGAGAGAGAGAGAGAGAGAGAGAGAGAGAGAGAGAGAGAGAGAGAGAGAGAGAGAGAGAGAGAGAGAGAGAGAGAGAGAGAGAGAGAGAGAGAGAGAGAGAGAGAGAGAGAGAGATGGGAAGGGGAGAGAGAGAGAGAGATGGGAAGGGGGAGAGAGAGAGAGAGATGGGAAGGGGAGAGAGAGTGGGTGTGTGAAAAAGAGATCAAGATAAGAAGGGAGAGTGAGTAAGAGAGTGAGAGACAGATAAGGGGAGATAGTCAGATGCAGAGAGAGAGAGAGAGAGAGAGAGACCCTGATGTGGCACACGACAGCTTTAGGAAAAGTGTGGATGTGCACCTGCTTGGAGGTGAGCAACATATGCACTTTTAGTCGATGTAAGGCGCATGTACCAAACTGAGAGGGAATGGTTTCGATCCCACAGTGTCTGTAGCTAAAACGATGCCAACCCCTACCTGCTCCGTGAGGACTTGTATCTAAATTCACTGGATGCTTCAGATGTAAAAAGTTGAGGTGAATTCTGGTGAATAATGATGGTGACTAGTGTCATACAGTAGTAGTATATAGACTGCATTGAAAGAATAGGGGAGCACTTGCCTTTCTGTAAGATCGACAAAATCCCATTCGGAAACCACAACACCATCACGTGCCTTGTTATGAAATCCAATGTGCTACGAGCAATGTTTTGTGGAAAGACAAACAATATGTTTAAGTAGAAAAGCTATAAAATGGGGAAAACTCAAATAAGTAAAGATAAGGATGAGGGATAGCCTGAGGAGGTGGGGTGGTGTTTGTCTATCAGTCTGCAGCAGAAGGTGGTTTGGTGTGTTGCCCAAGGGCACTCAAGCCAAGGCACGGACGGAGCCTTGGGTAGATAAGAGGAGGCAAGCAGGACAAAATAAGTTAGAAACAGGATGGCTGCCACGTAGCAAGTATTTGCATATACATGCACGTGAACACACACACACATGCACGCACACACACTTACACACACACACACACACACAGCCGCCCGCCTGCCAACACACACATACACGCAAAAATCCACACACACACACACATACACACACAGGTACGTACTTGGACACATCCTAGAAATGTAAAGTAACGGACATGTGACCGATTCTTTTTCATAATAAATGCTGTCGTTTGTTTGGAAGAAGGAGTATTTGTGTGTGTGTGTGTGTGTGTGTCATCCCCTCCATGCTTTGAAGACTTGTGGCAAGCCAGGAAGTGCTCCACGCTAGGACAAGTGGGGACGTACGATCTCCGAATATTGAGGTTGGTGAATGCAAACATAGAATTAGTGAGTTGACACCCATTTTGTGTGGGTGTGGGTCTGTGTGTGTGTTGGGGTTACATTTAAAATATAAATCGGTGTTTAAAAGATGTCAAGCAACTAGCAAATCGTTAGAAATCTTATCCTGATCGGTCTCAGAACACACACACACACACACACACACACACACACACACACACACACACACACACACACTCTCCGCTCCTCCTGGCTGGCGCTTGAAATCAACTATGCTGTCAACAACCAATTACATAAAATCCCCAATCGCCGCTGGATATGGGCTAAGCTCTCGCTATAGCATATTCCCTTTTTTAACTTTAAATTTGAATTATGTATTTTTTTTTTACCAGCTAGGTTGCCTGTGTTCAGAAATTCTGCTTCAAGATAAAAAGGAGGAAGAGAAAGAGAGAGGGAGAGAGACCCCCCCTCCAACGCCACTACACTTTACCTATCCCTTCCCATCAATTACTTCTCAGCCTCAATCTACCTCTCTCTTTCACTCTCTCCTTGTCATTCTTACCCTCCCTTTCGCTCTCTCTCTCTCTCTCTCTCTCGCTCTCGCTCTCGCTCTCGCTCTCTCTCTCTCTCTTAATCTCCTCATAGCTTTTGGCCTTCCTTTCGCTCTTACTCTCGCTTCACCTCTCAACCTGTATTTCTCCATCTCTACATCTCCATTTTTACCTCTCTCTCTCTATCTCTCCCAACATGTCATGTCTCTCTCTCTCTCTCTCTCTCTCTCTCTCTCTCTCTCTCTCTCTCTCTCTCTCTCTCTCTCTCTCTCTCTCTCTCTCTCTCTCTCGCTCTCTCCCAACGTTTCATGTCTCCTAGGCAGATCATGGCCTAGTTCACCAATTTCCTGGAGAGATAGCCCAAGAGATGGGGAGAGATAGAGATAGAGAGAGAGAGATAGGGAGAGAGATGGACACAGATAAGTCAAAATTAGAGCAAAGTGAGCCATGACAGGCCTAATGAAAGAGCCAATGGGGATAATCTTCAGCTGTGTTTGTGTGTGTGTATATGTGTGTGTGCACTATACATGGTAGTCTATAGGACATATTGGGTGACAGCAAGGTATAGAGGAAATCTATAGGAACATATAGGAGGAGAGGACATAAGCAATCGATCAGATTCCTGGTGTTCGAGGGAAAGAGGCTTGTATACACGAATAGGCATGTACACACACACACACACACACACACACACACACACACACACACACACACACACACACACACACACACACACACACACACACACACACACACACACACTTTCAACCCTTACAACATTCCCCTTGTAATATCCAGGTGTTTGTGTGTGTTTGTGTAGGTGTATATTTCTGTATATGGTGTTTGTTAGGGGGGTCCAGGTGCTGTATCAAGAAAAATAAAATGAGTCCCTTGCTACAATAAGGGGGACGAGGTTAGGAGAGCCAGGGGCGAGAGACCTAGAGAGAGACAGACATATTGAGCGAGAGAGAGCGATGGAGAGAGCCAGGGGCAAGGGAGAGAGAGAGAGAAATAGAGAGACAGGGAGCGCTAGAGAGAGGAGAGGGAGGGGTGAGAGAAAGCGATAGAGCGAGAGAGAGACTTGAAATGGGTAACCAAGACTCAGAACACATCAGGGTGGTTGGCGGGTCACAGAGTGGGACTCCATGAGTGACAGCGTTAGAACAATAAGAAGAAGATTATAGGAAGAGAAGTGAGGTATTGTTTCCAATCCCACTGTAACGTCCATTGTGTTGCTTCTCGACTTAATGTCAGGGTTGGTTCGGTGCCATTTTTTTGTAATAGTTTATTTGTACATATATGAAATGTACTGTTTGGTATTTGGTTATGGGATCAGAGTTTTGGGAGAGAGAAGGGGAGAGGAGAAGAGAGGACGGCAGAGAAGGGGAGACCAAGAGAAGGGGAGAG
>JACYXH010000783.1:3070000-3102500 GCA_026745465.1 Lota lota
GGTGAGGTGTTTTTTTTTCCAAAGGGAGTAGATCAGGGAAGAGAAGAAGTAATTGGAGGAAGTTCAGGTCAGATGGTTTACTCTCTCTCTCTCTCTCTCTCTCTCTCTCTCTCTCTCTCTCTCTCTCTCTCTCTCTCTCTCTCTCTCTCTCTCTCTCTCTCTCTCTCTCTCTCTCTCTCTCTCTCTCTCTCTCTCTCTCTCTCTCTCTCTCTCTCTCTCTCTCACACATAGCTAGACATGCATTCATACACACTCACGCAAACAGTCACACACACGCTTGGGTGTAAACGGGTCAGGTTCGTCACGTACGGAGGTGGGTAGTCGTCAACAACCGTCATTCTATTGATCTACTGAAATGTTTGTGTGAGTGTGTGAGTGTGTGGGCGAGATAGGAAGAGAGAGAGAGAGAGAGAGAACGAGTGACCATCAGGAGGAAGTAAGCTGTCAATAAGTGCTTAAGGGGACAAGCCGGGGAATTGGAGGTGGACATAAGAAAGGGAGATGGTAGTAGTCTCTCTCTCTCTCTCTCTCTCTCTCTCTCTCTCTCTCTCTCTCTCTCTCTCTCTCTCTCTCTCTCTCTCTCTCTCTCTCTCTCTCTCTCTCTCTCTCTCTCTCTCTCTCTCTCTCTCTCTCTCTCTCTCTCTCTCTCTCTCTCATATGCTTCTTTCTTACAGGACAGCCTAGGGCGAGACCTCCAGCGAGACAAACCAAAAAAAAGCTGACCTTCTGTAGAAGTAGAATAAAACATCTTTAGTACAGCCTTTTTGTTCCTTGGACGCCCGCTTGGTACATGTTTATGGTGATCAAAGAAATGTGTTCATGTAGAACGTTTATGTGCTACATATCTGACAACCAAACATGACAGTCCCCTGCCTAATTTGCACAATATCTTGAAAGTTTGAGTGGAAAAGTTAATTAAAATGTTTCCGCCACATATTTTATTTTATTTTATTTATAATAACACTAATGTCCTAAAATAAACACATCTAATCCAAACAAATCCAAATCCTCAAACAACAACCTGAGACACATCCCACACCCCACATCCCACAACCACCAAAAAAAATAAAAGGTACTCCAAATACCACTACTAAAACAAAACAGGAAAATAGAAAAACGAACAGAAAGACTACAGCGGGACCTGTCCCCCATCCCTCACACTAATTCCATGCCAGGCTCTGTCCCCCCCCCCAGTTCAAACCTTTCCTACGCCACTGGTGATTGATGGCCGACATTGTTTAGTGGCTTTTGGTGGCGGGGCCTCGTAATTGCTTTTTGATATTGTTACAAATGAGAAATTACGGCGTGCCCATTACCAGCATCGGGGATAAACAATGGAGAGGGGGAGAGAGGGTGACGGGGGTGTCGGGGGGGGTGGGGGGGGGGGACTCTTCGGAGTGGGACGATAAGGACCGTTGACACTCGCGGGAAAAGAAACGAGGGTTCAGAGGCTTTTCATAGAGAGCCCTTCACTGTACAAAGGTTAGTCATCGAAGGAGTACAGAGAGAGGGGAGGGAGGGAGAGACAGAGGTGGTGACAGAGGAAAGAAAGAGAGAGTGATGGAGAGAGAAAGGAAGAGAGTGATGAAGCAAGCAAGGAGGAGGAGAAAGGGAGAGGAAAGACAGTGAAAGACAAAGAGAGATTACCTTTCATTGTTCCCCGTCTCCCTCCTAGGTAATAGTGCAAAACTCATTGTTATTATTTTGTTCCTTTAAATGGCAGTTGAAATGCCACTGCTCAGTGCTAGTGGGCCTAGCATGTTATGCTGAGAGATAGCAGCCACACAACAGCCTGCTTCTGTCAAATACCAATTCAGAATGATTAACTTTGAATTGTATAATGATGATTTAATCCTTTCAGACAGTGTGTGTTTGTGATGAATCAAACATCAAAAGTGAAGATGAACATGTAATCTTCAAAAGTGAAACGTAATGCTAAGAACGTAGACATTTTTTCCAAAATCGTATCCAGAATGTGTTCCAAAATTCAGAAAGGTGCTTGAAATGATATAATAGCAGTCCATTTGGGTTGTTGTGTCTGTGCTGGGGTGGAGCTGTTCAGCGTGTGCTAGCATGTGTGCGTTAGCTCCTGTGCTGTTTTCAAATGACCTGTCGCATCAGCTCGGTCAGCGGATGCTAATGCAAATCTAATATCATAGCCACCAGGCTCTGTCATCCCCGGCCCTTCTAGCATGATAAGATTTGGTTGACAAGTGTGACATTTATTTTTATATACATACATATATATATATATCTTAACCACAGGCACCATTAGCCATATTCACAAGATGTGATGCAACATGAATACATCGCCATGACAGCGAGCATCTTGTCCTGCTAAACACACACACACACACACACACACACACACACACACACACACACACACACACACACACACCCTTTTCCTAAACGAAAACAAAAGTAGCCTACTTCTTTAAACACAATTCTGTCTCTGTGTGGGCTGTGCGTTCAACACGGTTCATCACACACATACACACACATTTGTGAACACACACACACACAGGCAAACAGGCCTTTTTTAAACACAAATCCATCTATCGGTGGCTGTTGCTCTGGGCCGTGTGTAAGACAAGGTAGTGGTGAGTGGGAGAACCACACCGGCTGTTTCCCTCCCCCCTCCCTCCCTCTCCCCGTTCATCTGGCCTTGTCCTTCATGCATGCAGGAGAGAGTAGCAAGGTTGTGTGTGTCTGTGTGTATCTGTGTGTGTGTGTGTGTCTATCTGTGTGCGTGTTCACCTCTGTCTCTCTTCTCCCTGCCTCCAGCCCTTCCACCTTCATCCTCACCTGCTTCCCTCTCCTCCTACCTCAGGCCAGTGCTGTCATTCAGCCTGCGCTCTCTCTGGCTTTACCTCTCTCTCTCTCCCTCTATCGGTCTCACTCTGTCTCTCTACCTCTCTCTGTGTCCGTCTCTATATTTACATTCATCTCCATCTCTTCCTACCTTCCTCTGTCCGTCTCTCTCTCTCTTTCTCTCTTGTGCCCTTTCCTCTCCCTTTCTCTTTCCCATGGCCTCTCAAGATCCGTCTCCCTCTCTCTCTCTCTCTCCTTTTCTGTCTCTCTCTCCCTTCCTCTTCCTCTCACCCTTTCTCTCTGCATCTGACTATCTCCCCTTATCTGTCTTTCACTCTCTTACTCACTCTCCCTTCTTATCTCGATCTCTTTTTCACACACCCACTCTATCTCCCCTTCCCCCCCCACCTCTCTCGCTCCCCTTCCCCCCCCCCACCTCTCTCTCTCTCTCTCTCTCTCTCTCTCTCTCTCTCTCTCTCTCTCTCTCTCCCTCTCTCTCTCTCTCTCTCTCTCTCTATTAATAGATTAGAAACAGCCTCTGGTGGGTGGAAACGTATCACGCTGCAGTGGACGCTGTGTAATGTAGTTGATGGTTGGCTTCCGAGGAGGACGAGAGAGCGTGGTGTGTGTGTGTGAGTGTGAGGGAGGGTGAGGTTGAGGTGCAGTTTGAGGTGGAGGTGGATGAATGCTATGCAGCAATGAGTATGTTGGGAAGTGAGCCAATATTGAAGTTATCTTTTTTCACCGCAAACACACATTTTCTTTCATTCGTTTTTATTTCATAGACTGAAGCCCCTGAACATAAACATTCATTAGTTCAACTTTGAGGAAGAGGCCTCATTTATATATAGTGAAAAATGCAATTTAAAAAAGCTGTGAAGAAAATGAAGTAGGCTATTCAAAAGATTTGTTTAATTTATAGTAGATTATATAGAGTAATTTTGTAGTAAAACAAAACTGAAGCAAAAAAACGTTTTACGTCCGAAACTAATAATACATAACAAAAATAAGAATACAATTCATCATGAAGAATGTAGTGAATACCACCCAGGACTCCATCAGTCTGCCTTGTGCTGCTACAGAAGGCCCGATGTCACAGACCGTCTCTGAGGTCAAAGTTCATGGACGGTCAAGGAGATGGGCGATTTAGATTTTCGATACAGAATAAGTCAAGAAATCACTACAGAGAAAGAAGAGGAAAGAAGACGTCTTAACAGTGAAAGGTGAACATTGTTTTAGGGCAGAGCAACGTTTTGACGCCGCTGAAACGCCCGATGCTAAGCTAAGCGAGGCCACACACAAAGAAGACTGTAGTATTGTGCTACAAAGGCCGACTGAGATATTGTTCGATTGCCTGTTCTGACACCCAGTTGGGCAGTACAGGTTTATCATCGATCGATCAAACTGCTAACAACAACGTAGCCTTGATCCGGGAAAAGCTAAGAATGGCTGAATTTAGTGCAATGTTTGTCTGTGTTTTTAGACGTTTATGCAATACTTTGTGTGCATTTATCCGTGTGTGGTATATCATCTGTGCGTGAGCGTGGGTGTGTTTTGTGTGTGTGTGCACATGTGGTATGCATGCAAGTGTCCGTGTGGGTGCATGTGATGTGTGTCTGTGGTGTATAAGCGCAAGTCTGGCTGTGTGTTTGTTTGTTTGTGTGTGTCTGTATATAACTGTGTATGTGTGTGTGTTTGATGGCCTTGAGTGCGCATGTAACCTCTCTATTATATTTCATTGTGATCATTTGCCTTTTCATGGAGGATTCCTGGCCCCTCACAGCTGGCGCCAGGAGACAAAGACATTACGAATGCTTGCAGACGCAGTCTGTCAAATTCTTTATTCATCAGAAATGCTTTTTCCGAGTACAGATAATTAAACTTTAGGGACGTGTGCTGTAGGGCCTTTTTCCCTGCTTTTTAAGTAATACCCTGTCAGCTTTTTGCTTTTGAGGTGTCTTTGCCTTGAACATACTAAACATCTTTAACATCTCGGCGCTACATTCCAACTGCTTTCAAATGAAAAGGGTTAATATTAGAATTGAACATTTATCTTCCGTTAAGAATCGTTCTCGTGTAACTCTACGTCACGTCGCCATAGACTAAGGAATCTGGGATGAATATCTAATCTTTAATATTTGTTCTTTCACGAACTGCCCCTAAGACAAGCACACGACACACACAGCCTGGGGTTGTTATTGCGGCGGAGTTTATTACTATATACCTATGACTCATTATAATACCGTACAATTTATATCCTAAGAGACTGCTTTTGGTTCGTAAACCAGGCGAGACGCCAGACACGGGAAAACTTGTTTTTCCCTCGCCATGCAGGAAAAATAACAAAACAACAACAAGTCACCTCTCAGGAATTGCATCGTCGCCAGTCCACACACACACACACACACACACATATTCGCACGCCTTAGAAACGGCAAGGTGTTTGCGTGTGGCTGGTCCCCAAACAGTGTGTTTGCGCTTCCCAAATGATTCCCGCCCTTCGCTACCCCAGCGGTGGAAAACATGTTGCCTAATTAATAGAAAACATATCCACTGCGCCGACCGCCGCCGTCAGGAGGCAACGATGAAATATGATTTTATTTATCTATATATAAATAAATAAATATGTATTCAATGTTTTCCTTAACTCGTGGGGACCGACTGCTGAGTCTGTAAATGTCAGCCAGCAAACAGTTTGTTTATCTTAACCAGAGTGAACACTGAAGAGGCACTTGAGCACACACTCACAACCCTCGTCCACCACGGTTAGGGAAAAGTGGGGATATGAAGTCCTCACTAACCCTGTAAGGTGTGTGTGTGTGTGTGTGTGTGTGTGTGTGTGTGTGTGTGTGTGTGTGTGTGTGTGTGTGTGTGTGTGTGTGTGTGTGTGTGTGTGTGTGTGTGTGTGTGTGTGTGTGTGTGTGTGTGTGTTGCTCATGTTCTGTTTTGTTCCATTATTTATCGAAGTAATTTGTGTTATTATTATTATTTGCACTGACAAAAACTACTCAATTAACTATTTGTGTCCAAAACATATTTTGTTTCCTCTTGCAAAGGATGATTAATGTAAACACTAGAATCTGCTATATTTGATCTAGAAATGCCCTCTCCAATACACAGGAAAAAAAACAGCTCTGCTTGTTTAGCTCTCGTTAGCCTTATTGACTTAATTCATCGTATTAACGTGGCATATGAAACTTGTTTTTGATTAAACAGTATAAAAATATCATGACTCTACAATCTTTACAGGCCTTTTTTGGCCATTTAACATTTAGAGGGTGTTTGAATCAAAGCCATTGGGACACACCCAGCTATAAATTTACGATCCATATTTAAAAATTATAATTGTTTAGCGTTTATGAAACAGTTCAATCTTGTGGTATTGCGTTGTTGAAAATGGCATCAAAGAAAATTTGAATTCTCCATGTAAGCTTAGTTTCCGCTGTCACAAGCTGAATAATATGCTAAATACGTGATGTGGAACCCACAAGATTCCACTTATCCATCTTATCCTATCATTTCTTAGACATAAATCACATTTGAATTCACAAAGTCAGACGTTCTGCAGTCACATTATCTACTCTTTCAACTGACTATATTATGCCCAAAAATCAGCATTACTAAATCATCAGCTGCAAAAGAAAAGTTTAGTTTCAGTGAATGGGAATCTGAACCCAGTCTTCCAACCGGTAAAACAACGTCACGGTTCTACTCTGCCTCGCGATTGGCTCGTGTAAAACGGTCACTTTCAAACGACCCAGTCACAAGCCCCAAGTGCTCAAATCCCAGCCCCTCCTCCGTCCCCGCTGACATCCGAGGTTTTTAAAGCTCTTTACCTGTGAGCACGTCGGGTCTCAGAAATGAGCCCTGACTAGCCCCCATTGTGTGGACGGCGGGCGCAGTGGTGTGCTGAGCGGTGCTTTCCTCGGGCTGGAATGGACTTCAGCTGCCAACACGTGGCCTTGGTTCCATGCGTTTCCACGCTGAATAACCTCAGCGTGACGCATAATGGGTGGGGAGGTCTAGGAAGGAGGAGGCGTTGGTGGAGGATGTACATTTTTGGGGTGGGTGGGAGGGGGAGTTGAGGACAAACAGTAGGAATCTATTGGAAATAAGTGTGTGTGTGTGTGTGTGTGTGTGTGTGTGTGTGTATTTGTGTGTGTGTGTGTGGGGGGGGGGGGGGGGGGGTATTTGTGTGTGTGTGTGTTGCGTCATAGTGTGTTTTTCATATGAATTTGGTTTATTATTTATTAAAAAAATCCATGTTTTCAAGGTTTATAGTTGTTGAGGGATCTGAGTCTAAATTAGACCAGCAATGTTGTAAAAACTGGCCCATTCAAAACGTTCCTTACCTACCCATCTTTGATCTTCAATTTAAATTGATCCAATCACTGTGAAGTGGCAATATCACTTTTGCTCTGACAACAGATAATCATATGGCCAACCACTTCCTTTAGGTGTAGTGGCAGTTGATTCTGCTTTCACCAATCGACGCTCCACCCCCCCCCCCCCCCCCCCCCCCCCCCCCCCCCATCACAATCTCCCTGCATTGTTCAACATCGTATATATTTCAACCCCTAGCAAAGTAAACTGTAGACATAGCTATGTTTGACACACGTTACCCTCGGCGATGGCTTTAATAACATACATAACACAGCATATGATTAATGTGTCATTACAGGCAGCTGTGTGTGTGTGTGTGTGTGTGTGTGTGTGTGTGTGTGTGTGTGTGTGTGTGTGTGTGTGTGTGTGTGTGTGTGTGTGTGTGTGTGTGTGTGTGTGTGTGTGTGTGTGTGTGTGTGTGTGTGTGTGTGTGTGTGTGTGTGCGTGCGTGCGTAGGCTCGTATGTTTGCACCATTATTTAACTATGTTTATGAGTGTAAATCTTTTGTCTGTCAGAGAAAGTGTGTGTGTGTGTGCGTGTGCGTGCATGCGTGCGCTTTTGCAACCTTTGACGTCTCATTAAAATGGCGTCCGGCCCTTGGTGCATGTCGTTGTAATCGTGGGGCCGTCTCACTAGCTCAAGCAAACAAAGCCAAAAAAAGAAAACACTCCTAACAGACAGTCGAATTAGAAGTGACGGCACCCCCGGGTGAACGGAGCCTCAATTGCCTGACGGAGAGCTCAAAGCACCCATTCATCGCGGGCGCGGACGGTCGCAGCTTGCAACTGCCTCCTCCTAACTCTTGTAATGTTGTAAACGCCCAATTTAAACCGGCGCCAATTGCACGGTTAATATTCCCCTCGGTGCCAGAAGAACACAAGGCAGCCGAGAATATGACGCAGCGTGTGTTCCAATGTTTTTTTTTAAATAATTATACATGCACGCAGGCTACCGTGATGTAGCAGCGTTGTGAGCTAGTAGCGTTGTGAGCTAGTAGCGCTGTGAGCTAGCAGCGCTGTGAGCTAGCAGCGCTGTGAGCCCGCTGTCGAAAACCTTGACCGCGGGACCACCGCGCTGTCACGCTGCTAGCTTGCAGCGTTGTGAGCTAGCAGCGTGACAGCGCGGTGGTCCCGCGGTCGAGGTTTTCGGAGGACTCGTTCGGGTCGGCGCACGCCCTCCCTAACTGTCGACGCCGTCGGGGACTTCTCAGTTCTCAGCCCCGTGCGCCGTCAGCCGGTCAGACACGGCCGTGGGTGCTGGCAGCTGGCGCTTTTTTTGAGAGAGAAACACATACACATCTGGCAGATAGCTGAGCTCTTCAGAGACTATGATTTAACTTGGCATATGTTTTTCGTGACGTGCTGGGTTGCTTGTTGAGACGATTCTGTACCTTTTTGACGTTTGAGTTGGAGAAATAGTGGAATCGGTTTGTAACCTTTCTTGTTGGAATTGATTTCCACTTTTGGATCCGGGACACACTTTTGAAGCTTTGGCATTTAAAGCTTTAATGCCTGAATTGGACAAATGTTCAGAATTGGTTTGAACCCTTGAACCATATTCAGTAAGAGATTTTCAATCACTACAGCAACCCAGAACTACAGTTTCAGAAAAACAAACTATCTATGTAGCCGTATCATACGTTTTCTCCACTTTAAGATGACTATTATGTGAGGTGAATGCATTTGATACGGTGAGAGAGAGCGGATGGTAACATTCACAGTTGCCAGCTCACCTTCCCTAATCCGTGGCCGTGAACTAGGCATGATGTGTTTTTTTTTAATTTATATTTAGGGACAAGAGGGGTTGAATAGCCTCATTCTAGTAGAAACAGGGACATCATTACTGACTCATCCCAGCTTTTCCTGTGGAAGAAAGATGGTGCAGGAAACAAGATGGACATTGTAGTTTATCTATAAATTATTCCTCTGCACATGCTGTCCGATGTGGAATCCTTAACAAGCCTTGCAAATTGCAGATTTTCGCCGGCTGTTTAAAATTCTAGGGGCCAAAAAAGAAACATTGCAGATGTAAATAAACAGGCACCAAACAACGCGCAAAATGCCAAGTCACTTGCGGTCGGAATGCCTAATGTGGAAGATGAAAACGCACCACACACACATAAACACGACCACACACAAAAACACACACCAATTAGTAAAAGGTCTTATTCCAGTCCCGCACCACTGAGTTTGGTCCGGAAAGTATGGACGGTGTTATTTATGTACGACTGTTGGTTTGAGGGTGTTTACTGCTCAGGCTGGGAGCAGTAAGGCTTGGCCCGAAGCTAGAAGGGTTCTTTTTGGTTTGTGGGGGGGGGGGGGGGGGGGGGGGGGGGGGTTAAACAAACATGGCACCTCAGACTGTCTGGGGAAGCCACTAGAGCTCACACATGCCATGGTCTTCTGTCATGAACCGGTGGTGAAGGACCACCCTCTCCCTCCCACCATATGCAGACCCTGAGTCCATGGGCCACTACGTCATGTCCCTGTTGACTATTTAGTCATTTATAAGAGGCTGTCCTTCATCGTGACTTACGGTCAGATACATGTATTTTAGGAGACAGTTGGGGTTAGGGAAAATCTTGCTCTAAGAGGCATACAGAACGGAACACATACAAAGCCAATACAACACCCCCTTCCCACCCCAGAACAAAGCCTGACTCCATTTTGTTACTTGAGCACACAGGATGCCATGTATGTTCAGCTCAACTTACACACAGAGGAATCGGAATAGATAACAGCATTTATTCAGGGGGTTGGCTCTCAACGACTCCAGTAAGACTTTGGCCCCCTGGGTAAAACACACACACACACACACACACACACACACACACACACACACACACACACACACACACACACACACACACACACACACACACACACACACACACACACACACACACACACACACACACACACACACACACCTACTCTCCATCTTTCATTGGATTGAGTCCCTCTCTATCTCTTTAGCTCTCTATTGTCTTGTCTATCTCTCTTTGTATCTCTCGCTCTCTCTCTCCCTCTTTCTCTCCCCCTCTATCTCTCTCTCCCCCCATATCACACCACCCATTAGAGTTAAATGGTTTCTATGGGGTCAGCTCGTCTCATTTACTTTATCAGTGTGTAACTGGACCTCCCTCTGGTCAGGAAGATAAATAAATAAGTACATGAATAAGAGTCGACTGGCTAACTAGGCCGTGAATATAAATAGATTTGTAAATTACTGCTGGTGGGGCACGCGCGCACATGCATGCATGCACGCACACACACACACACACACACGCACACACACAGTGCTTTTATAGTGACAAGTGGCCGTCGTGTGTTATTTAAGTCAGTAAATTGCCTTTCAGAGTCATCTCAGTTCTGCCGGCATATTTACATTAAAAAAGAAAAAAAAGGTATATTAAGACAAGCTATTTTTGTTTATGGCTACTGATATAAAATAAATATAAGAATAAAAGAATAATCATAACAAAAACATATATAAATACAATTTAAATAAATATTAGCATACGTATATGGTATATTCAGACATGGACACATTTACATGTTATGTATATACCAATAATAGTCAAAAGACGAATTAATGTACTGTACAGCATACAGTCTATTCAGATATGGACATGTAGATCAGTCTTTCCGTCTTTCTTCCATTTTTTGTTTTTTTGTTTGAAACAGTCCAGGGTCCCTCCTGACTTTCCCCTCTCTCTCCCTCTCTATCACCTCCCTCACCTCCCTCCCCCACTTGGCACGCTGGTAATGATGTCCTCCTAGCGCAGCTCCAGACGGGGACCAGCCTGTCACTCACCAGTAGCATGGTGTCAGCCTTTTGTACTGCAGGCCACACACACTGGCACATGAATCTGGGCACACACAAACACATTTATACACATGCACGCATGCACGTGCACACACACACACACACACACACATACTCACACAGACATCCCGACATTTACATACACACCCTATAGACACACACTCAGACCCACACACTGACTCAGTCACTCGCTCTCTCTCACACACACATACACACACACACATCCCTATACACACACACACAAAAACACGCATACACACACACACATACACATTTGTAGCAAATGCAAGCCATGGATCTTTCACAAGGTGGAACGTGTGAGTGTGCACGGGGGAGTAACGTGTGTGGTAAGCAGGGGTGGTAGTGTGACATTGAAAGGATGTCACATGCACACACACACACACACACACACACACACACACACACACACACACACACACACACACACACACACACACACACACGGCAGAGAGAGAGATAGAAGTGGAGTGAAAGAGTTATGGAAATAGTATGCGGTAGAATCTGCAGAAGTCACTCAAATATAATCGTTGTGTCAGCATTCTGTCTCTCTACGACCACCACACACTCTCACACACACCTACACATTCTGGTCAGGGTAGTGTTACTGGCTGTTTGAAGTGGTATAAGGCTGGCTTTTAGCACCTGTGCTGCTGGAAACATGGGGGACAGGGACCTGAAGCTGTAGCCACTGTTTATAACATGACTTTTATTGGGGATCCTTTTAAGAAAAACACACTGTTTCTGCCAAGTCAGTTGTGCTGGACGCCACTCAATTCTACACACTGCTGTTTTAAGTAGACAAATGATTAGCTGACAGTTGATATAGGGACATGATAGAGTAACACAGAACAGACCTATCGGTCAAATAAAATGAAAGCTAATGGAGCTGCGTGTGTTTAATTAACCACGATAACAGCCATTAGTTTAATTGTTTCTGTTTGTCCGAGGTAATTTGTAGCATCAGTAGCACTTGACGCTTGCACGGCAAATTGTTGTGTTTCATCCCAGAAACTCTTACCCCCCATTCATTGTGTTAAATATTCTCACGCTGACACATGACACTTGTTATTTTTTCCAAATTTGAGAATGGGTACATCTAGAGGTATTCAAACGCAACATTTGTCATGAAGTTAACCAACAATATAAACGTAAAAAATAATTATTTGCTTATGTGAAAATGTATCAGGCCTATATTTCAAATGTAAATTATATAATGTACCGCAGAAAGATGTGCGCCAATCATAAAACCTATAGGTTTGTATTCCCTGCACAAGTTTGTGTTTGTTTTGTGACTCCTAAACCACCTTAAAAGCTCAAGCCACAGCTTAAAGGGGGAGTTGAGCTGGTTGCATTCGTACCCTTGTGTACCCTTGTGTACCCTTCTACCCGTCTCTTGACAACACACCTTCATCACACACTGGGATTGGAGTTATTTTTTTTTTTTTCGAACATAGAGATAAGACTATTTACTAAGAGAATGGGTATCTGCAGCCAGCCAAATAAAATCGAATCGGTCAGACCTCGCCTTTCCCGGTGGAGGCCGATGGACTTCCAGAACATTGGAAATAGGGAAGGGCGGAAAAAAAGCAGAGATGACCTCCAGATGTTTTCTCTAGGTGTGTGCTTTTTTTTTTTAAAACAATGAAAGACAGAATGTTCGACTTAGTTTCTAAATCTTTCTCTTTCCATGGCTTCCCTTATCCCACTCGCATCGTATTTTCTCTCCAGCGTATAAATAGAAGACAATGTGCAGTAGGCAAAAGGCATGGGCATCACAAATAATTCATATGTCAAAGATAAGTGAGACGTATTGCATTCATATGTCTTTCTGTCTGTATTTCTGTACTACCATATCTAACTATATCCATCTCCCTCCCTTCCTTCCATCCTTGACGCCCCCATCCCCTATCGACTCCTCCCACTCGTGTTGCCGCACCATCTTCATCATCATCATCATCATCATCATCATCATCATCATCATCATCATCATCATCTTAGGTCAACTAACCCCCTTCAGCTTGTTTATAAAGGTCCAAGAGTAAAAGGAAACATCCCACTCACACACATGTGAACACCCCTATTACATGCGCGCGTACATGAACACTTCAGGTGACCTTCCGCACTACTGCCTCCAGCGATCACTCCCGGGGCGGTTACCCTCCTAACCGGCACGCCTTTTGATCAGCTTAATACTAACGAAGCGGTCAAACACCTTCCCTTTCCGTCTTTGAAGTTGGATCCCATTTTTCTCGATATTCCATTTAGGACGGGCAAAGCACCGTCATGCCATCCTCTCTCTGTGAAGCCTTACAAGGGAAGCCGTTGTTGGGTGAGAGTGAAGGGTCAACCCCTGGTCCTCCGCTTTCATCCGAGGTAAGGCGAGGGGCTTCAGGGCAGGAACATGACCTGCTGAGCGCTCAGCTGCTTGAAGGCTCATACTAAATGTGAAGCAGCCTTTGAATCCAAACCCCTGCAGAAGGAACTGGAATTATGCTATGAGTTAGAGTAAAAGACTGGCATACTTACTATGTATATATATATATATATATATATATATATATATATATATATATTCCCTGATCTGATCAGTTCCTGCACTGAAACCTCAGGTACCCGCCCAGGACTCTGGTGCAGTGTGGCCCCTGATCATGTTCCTCACAGCTGGGAGGAGGCTGAGCTGGGCTGGGCTGGAGTCCAAGGATCTGGATGAGCTCTCATCTCTCTCTGACTGTGGGGCACAAGATGGTGGGATGGATGGAGGGGTGAGGCGGGGTGAGGAGGTTGGTGAGATTGGGGGTTTTCCCAGCGGGAGTAGACCAGGGAAGAGAATAAGTAATTGGAGGAACTTCAGGTCTCTCGCTCTCGCTCTCACTCTCACTCTCTCTCTCTCTCAGTTGTTTGATGTTGGAAATATGACTGATGGTCCCACTTGATGAATTAGTTAAGTTAGTCAAATTGTATTCTTTATATTTGTTCCCCACAAGCTACGATATAGTCCCAATGCTAGGGCGATTCTTGCAATAAGGTTAAGGATCGTCTTCCCTACACGGTTATTGGTATAGTGGGGGTTAGGCTGTTTACAAATCCCTCTCTGCTACTCTCGGAGAGTTTCCCTCTTGAGAAACTCAATGTCAACTGGGACCGCTGCCACGAAATTGCCTCCATTTGGGCTGTGAATGGGATCGAGTCAATTGCTCCCCAGACCTCCCCTGCGGGCCTGCTCTCTCTCTCTCTCTGGCAGACTGAATCCCCTCATATGACAACACCCCCGGTGCCACAAATCTCTCCTTAGCACTGTAGGTATGTTGTCTGTTCTTCTATGGGCCAGTCTGTCCTTCTATGGGCCAGTCTGTCCTTCTTTGGGCCAGTCTGTCCTTCTATGGGCCAGTCTGTCCTTCTATGGGCCAGTCTGTCCTTCTATGGGCCAGTGACTAACTCACTCCTAACCTGACCGTTACCAAATTTGTTGTTAACGTTTATTTTGGCAATCTATGTTACTAGTACTTGCTTCGTGTGTATTGACACATTTTCCATATGTTTTCTTGAAGCGGTATTGTTTTCAAATTTGTCTTTCTTAGACCTTCCGCTTGCCACCTGAATACCCCGTCTGGGAGCCATGAAGTACTATCTTGTGGTAGCTCGTCTCGTGAGCTAGCTAGTTAGCCACCGCAGAGCGCTGCTATGCTGCTACATCTTACCCAGGCCAAGCAGATGGATGGATGGAGAGACTGTTGGTCTCACTTCCTGTTTAATTCTTATTTAAAGACGATGAGGCAGAATTGGACGAAAAAAAGTGCAGTCATATCATGTTAGCACTGGCCTTGGGGCCCTCCTTCTGTTTATTGTGCTTGCTCTCCCTCTCCCGCTCATTCCATGTCACTCTTTCTATCGCTATATCTCCATCTGTCTCACCTTCTCCCTCTCTCCCTCCATCTTTGTCCATCTCTCTTCCTCCCCTTCAGTCGTGATGCCATATTTAGCCTGCCCATCTGTGCAACAACATGTCTTATTATGCGCTGTCTGTATTTGTCTCTATCCGCATCTCCCTCTTCCCCCTTATATCTGCCTATCTCCCCATCTCTCGCTCCTCCCTCTCTCTGGCTATATCTCTCAATATCTCTCCCTCCCCACTCTTTCTTCCTCTCCTCTCTGTCTCTCTCTCCTCATCACACTTTCCCTCCCCATCTATCTCCCTCCCTTCTGTCTTTCTCTCCTCATCTCTCTCTCCCTCCCTCTCTTCCCTCTCTGTCTTTCTTTCCCCTATCTATATCGCTCCATCTCTCTCTCTCCCTCCCGCTCTCTTTCTCTCCTCATATCTATCTCCCTCCCTCCCTATCTGTCTTTCTCTCTCTCTCTCTCTCTCTCTCTCTCTCTCTCTCTCTCTCTCTCTCTCTCTCTCTCTCTCTCTCTCTCTCTCTCTCTCTCTCTCTGTCCTGCCTATCCCTTTACTCCCTCCATCCCTTCCACCCACCTCGTAGGGGGATGTCTGAATAATTTACAGTGGGACAGGGAGGATGATGTGGTGTCTATCAGGGCCGACACCCCACCCCATGCTGCCCCGCCCCACCCTCTCTCTCTGGGTCTCTGAAGCCCCAGTCTGTGAACCTATCCCTGGGGGGTCTGAACCCCACCCCTGTCCCCTCTGTGCCTGGCTGGTGAATGTTTGGTGGGGCATTAAACACAGGGATTACCCTGGCTACACCAGGATTAGGTGTGGGTGTTTGTGTGTGTAGAGACACCCAGTCAACATTTGTTGACCTTGTTTTTATTATGTGTGTATTAGTGGCCTGTGAGTTATTTGTTTTTGCCTCATTTAATTTGGGGCACACCGACAGCCACCAGCCCTTGATAGTAATCGAGCCGTTTACACACTTTGTATTAGAGTGGAAAGCAACAATGAAATTAGCAATAAGTTGTGATATTGTGTTGACTTGCATGGAGACCCACCCGAAAGAAATCAGTTGCCGTGGAAATCTAAACAAATATACATAATAAAGAAAAGAAAAAAGCGTCGTAATCTTTTGACATGTAAACAAAACAAAGAATGTCAAAAGCTGTCATGGTTTCTGTTTTGTTTTTTTCCGCGATTCCGAGAACGACAAAGTGTAAAAAACCCTAAGCTGACCCAAAAACTAAACCGAAGAAAAAATAGAATCGCTGAAGCACATAAAACGTTTCTCTTTCTTTCTGTTTTTTTTTCGTTTAGAAGTCTGAAAGTATCCCCATCACTACAAGTGTTGTTGTGTTTTGACGGCGGGTGTTAAAAATTGCAGTCACTCCGAGACATTTTGGGGAAATGCAACATGAGAGTGCAGGGCCGCAATCACGTGAAGTGGTTTGCCAGCCACTTCACGCTAACGGCTGCGTTCTCACATGCTTTGTTTCGGTTTTGCTCTAATCCGGTGTCAATTCCAGTTCTTCTACACAACACTGTATCACTCTGTGTGTGTGTGTGTGTGTGTGTGTGTGTGTGTGTGTGTGTGTGTGTGGAGCATTGCGTGGCAGATGCAAAAGGAGCATCGCCCACGCATGATATGTAGCGCCACGGGCAGAATTCTTACACACACACAGCCAAACTCCGAGGTAAATATGAAACGATGTGCACTTCTTTTCGTGTCCGCAGAGTTCCACTAGTAGCAATAAATGTTATCCAATAAATGTTAATTACTGAGCAGCAACAGGGAAGCTAGCAGGCTGACGGACGGACGGACGGACAAACACGCACAGACTGATGTTACTGAGCTACTTACTGACAGACTGACAAACACACTAAAACTAAGAACCTCGATAGAGTATAGAAAGCAATACACATAATGAGAAGTTGAAGTTTTATGGTTTTTAAAAGTTTGTTGCACAATTTGTGAGAAGCCTAAACAGTTACTTTGTTTGTGTTAACAGAATGATCAGTAATAAATAGTAAATAAATAAATTAGTAATTAGTAATTCATATGATTAACTTGAGGCGTTTTTGTTTTTGTTTTAGTTTAGTTAAATCCAATATAAATGTATTCTCAACCTTCTCAACACAGACGAATAAAAGCATTTCAATTGCAATTCTCACTTTAAGTCTCAACATACAATTCATTAGCATACAACCAGTAAAGCAAGTCTCACTTACAAGTATACAATTCATTAACGTACTGGCGGAAAGATCCCCTTATCTTTCTGATGGAAATTTACATCAAGAACTCCACCAAATGGAGACGATATACAAAGCTAGGTGGTTTTGCTTTCTTTTGCAGCTTGTTTATTTGTGTGGCTCATTTATGCACAGCCCACTACTCAGTAATTGAGAGAATACCTTTCAAAAGGTTATTTCTTGTATTATTAATGAACCGTGTCGTTAAGCAGCAGAGAGAAAGAAAAATATTTTGTATTATTAAGCCTCCATATATTTTATATTCCTTCTTAGACCTAATAGGCACCGCAGTGCATTTAACTACCTCGCTAATAACATACTCTTGCTGAATACATTGCAACAACGATAAACAATAAAACACATAAAAATAAATATCATCCACAAAATATTATAAATATATAATTATTTCTTATGGGGCTTTTTCTTGGCACTCGAAGCACTTGAGGAAGTGACTGTGTGTGTGATATAAATGTTATTAAAATAATACAAATAAAAACTGCCTGAGGTTATAAAGTCAGAAGAACAAGCTTAGTCATTGTCGAAGGTAGGGCTGTTCAAGCTACACAGAAATGCAGCTTTTGGCAGTTCATTGGCAGTTTGCTGTCGAGTTCTTGGCACTTGGTTTTGGTCCTTGCGGAACAAGGCAGGGGCTCATTCTGAACTCGGTACAGACACATAAGTTGTTCTTTTTTTTATTACGTAAGTGTACTTCACATAATAATAATACTTTGTGCGCCGGTGAACAGCTAAAGACAGAATAATAAAAGAGTAAGTAAGCGGAGCGCAGTAAAATACAGACATTGCCTGACTCCTAGAGAGCTAGAGAGTGGTTAGCCCACCTCTAGCCAAGCCCAAAGGTTGGATCACAGACGAGGGCCGGTCAAAGCAGAGGAGATGGGAAGGAACAAAAACTCTGTTCAACAGGAAGGCCGACCCCACGCAGAGGCTGCAGTTAAATCTCAGAGATAAAAGGTCACTGGGTGGCGGTGGGGGTCTTGGGTGTGGGGACGGGGACGGGGGTGGCGGGGTGTAGGGTGATGGATGTTGAATCCTCCTGTGCCCCTGCGCTGCCCGAGCAGAATGTCAGAAGCGCCGGGAACAGTTTTCCTTCGAGCGGTTCACCTACACAAGTCGAGCCAATTATTTTTCCGTTACGTTGGAGTTCAAAGGGTTTTGATGTGTTGTTTATATAGGACTCGCAGTGCAGACGAGGGAAAGACGAAACGCTGCCTTTTAGTTGTTTTCTCCATTCCGAGCGTTGCAACTAAAGTGTGTCAGGAAATGACAGAAAATACTAGAGAAATACCAAGTAGGGTGTAAGTACCATGGAACTGCCATGAAATGAACATCTGATATGTTAATGCCTTCAACAGCTAAAGCGCTTTCCTTTTCCTGTGCGTATTTGGCTTGTTTAGAGGAACATTTCAGTGGTCCAAAAAGTCGTTAGTGTTTTGGTTTGTTTCTCTATTTTGAGACACATACACACGCGTGCCAATTTCGCCGATAACAAGCCGAGCGATTCCCGCTGCCCTGCAATGTCTCCCTTCATGTTTAGTTGGTTGGTTCATTCCCTGCTAGCTGTTATTGCATTGCCTTAGCGCTGGGACATGTTCCCTCCCTCCCCCCCCCCATAATCTAAGTGATGTTGCCGGGGGTCTGAGCGCTGCGCAGATAGGCCTGTAGGCGGCAGTTACTTGTTTCTTTTTTTTATTCCAAAACCCACTATCGACCCCCCCCCCCCCCCCCCCCCCCCCTTTGCATCACCACCTCCAGCACGATTGCTGCCATCCACCTTGTTGGCCCCATTTACGAGAGCCGTGAAATGAGAAATCTGTTTGGCAAATGAGCAAAACAAATAGACCGTTTGTTCCCCCCCCCCCCCCCCCCCCCCCCCAGCCCCACCCCCAATCACCCAACCTTGCTATTACCTGGTTGCTCAGACTGCTAAACCGAAACGCACTCATGAATGTGACAAGGGTTAAGTGGCCTGAGATGCATTCCTGTGCGTGCTGACCACAGGGTAAAGAGTTTGAGTCCGTCTATCTCTCTCTCCCTCTTATCGTTATCCATAGCTCTCTCTGTCTCTATCTCTGTCTCTGTCTCTGTCTCTGTCTGTCCCTCCCCCTCCATCCTTCTCTGTCTTGCTCTTGCTCTCTTGCTCTCTCTCTCTCTCTCTCCCTCTCGCCGTCTCTCCATCTTTGCTGTCTTTTCTATTCCACCCTCTTTCTCTCCTTTGTTTAAATCTCGTCATCCCTCTTTTTCTAATTCCAGTCATGGTTTGCCTTTATTCTTTGTTCGTTAGTTTTCACTTCTCGTGAATTCTTCGAGCAAACCGTGTGCAAACCCGCTGCAGTGGAATTTCAGCAAGAGTTGAAATGAACCAGTCACGGTGAGGGAACAACGAAACAACGTATATCCAACGAGCAAAACAAGCGTAAACATCGCCTCTATTTCGAAGGAGCATCGTGACCTGCGCTAACCGCTTCATCGGTTGATTTGGGTGGTTTCGGTCGCCTCCGCAGAAGTAAAAATGTAATCGGAGTTTGAATGAAAGCGTGCATGTCCCCGGCCACCCCGTCAGGCCCCAGCGCTTATTCAGCATATGCAAAGTGTGCTTGTAATTTTTTCATTTTTTTTCTCCCCACACCTACCTGTACGTGAGATGGGTTGGAAGGAGGTGTCACATTTTGCTGTCGCAGCCCCTTTGGCTCGTTTCAGCTCCCCCCCCCCCCCCCCCCCCCCCCCGTCACCCCCCTCCCCCCTTTGTCAATCCTCTCCTACCAAGGCGGACACACAGACCACGCTGTGGCTGTAAGAACATTTAAAGTTCCCCCCCACCCCCTCCCTTCTTCCCTCCCTCCCCTCATCCCCTGGTGCACCCCCCCCCCCCCCCACCCAGTGAGGGGTGAGTGACAGACACAGATTGTAAGTGATGGAAGGAGCATGAGTTTAAATCAAGTCCTGTCACACCCGCCCCTTTCATCATCCCCGCCCCCTTGTCTCCCCTGTCCCCTCCTCATCATTCCCTCCCCCTCCTTGACATCCTCTACCCTGGAGGAGAGTGAGTGACACACAGACTGTAAGAGCATGTTAGTTCAGATCGAGTCTCGTCAGCTCCGACGCACTTCCTTGCAATCACTCGTGGAGCATCTGGCGAAAGTGCTGTGTGAGCAATGATACAAAAGGGTGTGTGTGTGTGAATGTATGTGTGTGTGTGTGAGTGGGGGTGATCTGATCTGCAATGGGTTTCGAATGAGGTCTAATTGAGAGCCTCTCAAAGGATAAAGTTCAGCTCTTCGGATGATAATTATTGTCTTTAAGAAATCTCCCTCTCTCACTCTCTCTCAATCTCTGTCTCTCTCCATCTATCGTTGTCTCTCTCCCTTTTTTCTCTTTCTCTCCCTCATTATAGCTTTTTCCTTTCCATTGTTTTTTTTTTTTGCTCCCCGCTCCCTCTCTCTCTCTCTCTCTCTGTGTCTTTCTTTCTCACTCTCTGATTTTCTATCCAACCTGCTTCAGAATACAACACATGCTCTCTTCTCTTTCCCAAGCTACCCTACCCATGCATTCGGCGGCCCTCTTACACGTGCACTCACAGCTCCTCCGTGCACGCCCGTGGGATCCAGCAGGCCGCACGTGGGCGCGGAGCTCATTCATGTTGGATCTCATAAAAATTGCGAACGTGTTTAAGCAACAAAAAAACCACCCTAACACACACACTCTTCTACCACTGGGGAACGGTAAAAATAAAAATAAAACAATTAGAAAAACATCCACAGGATGATCAATGGCGCGATGTGATTGGATCGTCTGCTCAACCTGTGCTGAGGCCGGTAGAACAGAGAGTCGTATTTTTAGCTACCGGCCGAAACAATCAAGGGACTTTCAATTCTACGTGCGCTGAAAAAATCCTCTCTCGCTCTCTCTCTCTCTCTCTCTCTCTCTCTCTCTCTCTCTCTCTCTCTCTCTCTCTCTCTCTCTCTCTCTCTCTCTCTCTCTCTCTCTCTCTCTCTCTCTCTCTCTCTCTCTCTCTCTCTCTCTCTCCCCCCACCCCCCCCCACCAGGAGTTCCTAGGGGATGTAATGATTATTTAATATATTTTCTTCAATTAATCAGAGTTCCATTAGCAGAGCTGGTGAGGGTTAGCGTGATGAAGGAGGGGGTGGTAGACTATTGGATGGACTAGCTTGAGAGGAGAGAGGAAGGGGGAGCGGTTAAGAACACATGGGTGTAGTAAGTGGTGGTGTTGAGATTGTGGTGAGGGAGACGTAGGAGACATATAGGGTGGTAGAGGTAGGATATTAATAGGAAACTAGGGTCATGGTGAGGTCTGAGTCTTGTGGAGATAGAGGAAGTAAAGACTTAAGGGAACATGTAGGTTAGATCAGGAGAAATGCTGGAGGTTTGAACTATTTTCATACATCCTAGCATGTGGAAAAAACAATTAAAATGAAATAAATTACAATTACATATACATTTTCATTGTGACAAGAGTAGGGGTATCTTTAAATGCAAGTACAAACGTTGAATAACTGTCAAACATTGACAAAGGCTGTGGGTATAATAGTCCATCAATCACAAACATTGAAATTAGCTAATGCTTACCATTAGCTCAGTGTATGTAACAATATTTCTAACCATAAGCATTACATCATTGTGGATAGACAGTAATCATCAGCTTACCATTAGTGCTACCTTTACTGTTATTAGCTTACCGTACATTACGCTAGGCCTAACCGCAACCATTAGCTCAGCGCTATCGCTCAGCGCACCGCATTGCACAACGTTAACTCGGCTGGCCCCTTACACGCCTCATTTTCCCGCCCGCAAGCCAACAACACCACCAACATCGCAGGTTCATGGTTAATCATTTCCACCGGCAGAACGGAAACGGCACTGCACTACAGTACCAAGGGGCCCCTGTGTTTTCACCCCAGCTTTGGTGGACCCCACGCGGCCCCCCGTTTTTGATGAGCTTTGGTGCTCTGCGTGTTGCCGTCTGCCTATTGTGCGTTCAGCCTTTGTACGTGCACTCACACGCTCACTCAAACGCACACGCACGCACACACACACACCCACGCAGGCCGACCCCCCCCCCCCCCCCCCCCCGTCCCGTCCCCGTCCTCATTACAACTGGGAGGGGAAAGTGCTGACTGGGGAGAACGGAGGCAGCAATTACCCAGCTGAGAGCGGCGTCAGAGCTGCACCGGAGGGCGGCCCTTCTTTCTGTTAAGACACCTTGTTCACCAGCAGGCCCTGATCCCAGCGCCTAGACACTCTGCGCTGGGCTCCTCCGGCCTTTGTTCTGGGGCTGCTGTTGCCACAGAGAAGAGGAGAGGGATAAAGAGAGAGAGAGAAAGATGACTGAAAACAGGGGGCCATTATGAGAGCTTGTGAAGAGAGCGAAGCCATTGAGTTGCAGAGTGGCGTGCGGGGAGAGCGACGAGACAGGAGCTTCTTGGAAGAGAGAAAGCGGGGGGGGGGAAAAAATGAAACGGTCTGTCAGCGGTTGTCCCAGCATGCTTTGCTCTCTTTGACGTGCCGGGGGCTTTAGAAAAGCGGAGAGATCTGCTCTTTTTATATATCTATTTTTTTATTTATTTCAGATGTAGCGGGGAAATTCGAGCGTATCTTACACATCAGCGGCAGCCATCTCGGTTGATTACGAAAATGCCTCAACGGCGCTCCTATAGAGCACACCTCTGTACAGTGCGAGACCTGACCCCGGCCGGGTCTGCTGGAAATCTGTGTGAACGGGAGGAGGCCAGACGATTATGCAAATTAAACATGATCTTGCAGATTACAGGTGCAAAGCCAATGAAATGCATACGTTGTCGTTGCGTCAACCTCACCTTAGCGCTAAAGGATCGGTGTGTTAACGTTACGCTAAAGAAATCATGGTAGAGAAAGGCACCTTTTTTTTACAGACAGACAACCTTCCACCCTTGGCGCACCCAGCCGGAGCCCCTGATGATCCTGCTTTTATGCACGACCCGCAGAGTAATATGTGTTGTGTGACAGTGAGTGCAGTAACAAGAGTGCTCACAATAATCCTTTTTTGTGCCGTGCGCACGAGCAGTCATTTTTGCTCGTGATTTTTGGCAGATCACGTCTGTACTACTGGTGTGTTTGATATTTCATGACAGTGTGTGTGTGCTTTTTGTGTTGGAGTAACCAGTGTTTCCGTGGTGTGTAGGAAATTGCAGGGGACGCTTTCCCTTTCGACCTGTTTCTAGACATATGTATTTACCGATACCGTTAATTTACCCAATGATGGAGTACTCTGGGAGAGAGAGAAGAGTGAAAGTTAGAGAGACAGAAGCAGTGTATACGTTTATCTTTACCTATGCTTTGTCTTTTTGCGAAAATAAAGTAAAAGACGATCGACCGAAACAATGAATGTGTTTAAAAGAGAGAGAGAGAGAGAGAGGTTGAGATTGATTGTGATTATGAGCGAGACCTGGAAATGAGTGTGTATATGAGAGAGAGAGAGAGAGAGAGAGAGAGAGAGAGAGAGAGAGAGAGAGAGAGAGAGAGAGAGAGAGAGAGAGAGAGAGAGAGAGAGAGAGAGAGAGAGAGAGAGAGAGAGAGAGAGAGAGAGAGAGAGAGAGAGAGAGAGAGAGAGAGAGAGAGAGAGAGAGAGAGAGGCACAATGAGTATGTGAGAGTGAGCAAGAGAGAGAGTGAAGGTGATAGAGGCAAACATTGCAAATAATTATCGAATGATTTGAGTTTAAATTAAAGAGCAGAGAGAGGTAAAGAGCTGAGAGACGGAGCACACCTGTCCCATTCACAGAGACATTTTTCCTGCTGACAGTCTCGTTGGTGGATGCTATTCTAACCACCATTAGCCTCCATGAATAATTAATGGCAGTAATGAGCATTAATTGAGCACTGTTAGCATCTAGCTAACAGTACCCCCTACACATCAGCCCCACCCCCAACCCATCTTCCACTAGATAGGACTTGGGCAAGGCGTGTGTGTGTGTGTGTGTGTGTGTGTGTGTGTGTGTGTGTGTGTGTGTGTGTGTGTGTGTGTGTGTGTGTGTGTGTGTGTGTGTGTGTGTGTGTGTGTGTGTGTGTGTGTGTGTGTGTGTGTGTGTGTGTGTGTGTGTGTGTGTGTGTCTGTGAGAAGAGGGGGATGTAAGGACACACCATGTGATCGGAATAAGATAATTGTTGTTGTTGATTCTTCTTGGGGTCCCTGTCGTTTTGCCGACCACCGTCTTGGCATATAAATAGGTTTGTGTCGTGAGGAAATAATTGGCAGTCGATCTATTAGCTCAAGTAGCGTGATGGCAAAAACAAAACAAAATGATGGGCTAAAGTTTTTGGGAACAAGTTTTCCATTTGTTTTGGCTCCCCTGAATGAAACGAGGAGGAAGAGAGACCTTGGTACCTGATGGCCTCCATCCAGACTCCCACTCAAATTAATTGAAACCAAGAGACAAATTACTGTGTGTGCGTGTGTGTGTGTGTGCACGCGTTTGTGTGTGTGTACGTGTGCGCGCGTGCGTGCGCGCATTGCCATAGATAAACTTTTTGAGGGGGTGGATGCCAGGGTGTAGGACAGAGTTAAGAGATTGAAGGGGCAGGAGGGGGTAGAATCTGCTGGAAGGGATCTGGGGAAGGATGGCAGTCCTAAAGTAATAATTTAGCAGACGTTTTTATACAACGCTTTACACAAGTTTGTCCCTACATCTTTGAAAGTACATGTGCTCCCAGACTGTTCTCAACCTTTCATAAGCTCATGAGCTTGCGTTGTGCTTTTACAGCTGATCAACGGACATTCCTCTGAAAGGACTTCCCATTTTATTTGCAGAATTTGCTTGGACAAAATGACTTCTCTTGGAATTGATAAAATCTCCTTTATTAAAGTGACGCCTCCAAATCCCATCTAGATCTTCAACCAATGTCAAAATCAAAGACACACTCCCCTTGGTTAAACATACGGTGAAGTACAAAATGGTGTGGGGTGGGGTGTGACGTTCCACCAGTGTCAGCCAATCAGAAACAAGGGATGAGATCTAACCTGTGTTTCATGACAGATCAGAGGCGTTTCGATGTGAGTGATGTCAGCTACTCTTTGCATTGAAAGAGAAACCCATCTGTGTGTATCGTACAGCGTCTATAGATCTCTCTCCAGGGTGTTTTGTCTGTCTTCCTTGGCACTTTTCACACACACACACACACACACACACACACACACACACACACACACACACACACACACACACACACACACACACACACACACACACCCATACCCATAGTGCAGGAGAGAGAAAGAGCTTATGGTCTATCTTGCTCTATCATATGGCAAGAGAGGGAAATGGTGGGGTTGGTCTGATGATGATGGAGAGGATGAAGAACACACAACACATACACACACATGCACACACACACACACAAGCATGCACATACACACCCTGCAGTATATGGATCAGATGGGGACATATGAGAACAGACAGAAGAATGATCAGGGAGGAAAGTTCACATGCACACGCTCACGTGCACGTGTCCACACACGCATGCACGCACACGCACACACAACTCCCGTGTCTAGTGCAAAGTGGGAGTGGTGGAGCTGTCAGCAGAGGGCGAGAAGGGTCGCTGTTGCCGGGCAGACCACTTGACGACGGCTAATTGGAAAGGAAATAGGTTTCTGTACTCTCTCTCACACTCTATCTCGCTGTCTCTCGCTCTCACTCTCTACCTCTCTCAATCTGTATCCCTGTATCTCTCTTTCACACACACACATAAACACACACAAACAGATGCACAAACAAACACACACAGATGATCACACACACACACACACACACCGGTGCACACACAGGTGCCCACTGACACACAAACACACACAAACAAACACAGACAAACACACACACACTTTGCCGGGGGGAACAGGTCAGCAGAAAGTTCTGGTGTCACGTTGCCAACAAACAAGCTCTCTATCCTTCTACTTCCACCCCCTTAGACCTGAGTCACAACTTTAACAAGGAGCCCACACGCACAAACACACACACAAACACACACACACACACACATACATACCCTCACTGTAGCACTAACAATCTCCCATGTTCCGTAAGTCGCGCAAGGATTCTAATAGTGCAGAACCCCACACACATGCACACACGCACGCACACACGCACGCACACATACACCCACACACACATACACATAATAAACAAATAAATAAATAAAGTACAAATGTACAAGCACACCTATACAAATACACACACAGAAATTCACACACACTCTCCCCTTCGGCCAACATTACAACCAATTTTGACCAGTGTAACTGTGTTTGTGTGTGTGTCTGCATGGAGGTCTGTGTGTGTGTGTGTCACATGCACCGGCGAGCGTGAAATGGGATAGATTCAACCCCCTCATGGGTGCTGGGGGCCTGGTTGTAACAGAGGCCTGGAACTGACAAATCAGACAACAGGTGGGCTTAACAAGGGCCTGCCTGCACAAGTTCATTGTGTGTGTGTGTGTGTGTGTGTGTTGTCGTCCTCTCAGACCCTTCCTTCCAACCTCCAACCAAGAGACTTAGTTCCTGGAAAGCTCTGTCTTTATATGGTCTTTAATTTCTCTCTCTCTCTCTCTCTCTCTCTCTCTCTCTCTCTCTCTCTCTCTCTCTCTCTCTCTCTCTCTCTCTCTCTCTCTCTCTCTCTCTCTCTCTCATTATCATGCTCGCTCTACCTTCTCTGTGTGCTTAGTCCAGGATGGTTAGGTGACAGCGGGCGGCCATCTTTGCAGTGCTGTTGTCTCTTTCATCTCCTGAACCCTTGGATGTGTTGTAGCACTTAGTCAGCGAGACATGGACTACTCTCACTGGGGTGCTCTGGTTTCTCTCTCTTGCTCTCGCTCTCGTTCTCGCTCTCTCTCTCTCGCTCTCTCTCTCTCTCTTCTATCATCATATTTCTCTGTCTTTACCATCCTCCTCTCTCTGTCTTTTCCATCCTTCTCTCTCTTTACATGTCTGTGTATCTCTCTATTTTTTATTATTCTCTCTGGCTGTCTATCTCTCTTCCTTTCCACTTCTCTCTCTCTCTCATTTCCAATCCTTTTTCACTCTATCACCATCTAAAGTAAATATCTATTGATATTCAGCCTACGACCCTGGGGCTTTTTAGTGGATGGATTATCAAAGGGAAAGGCAACAGAAGAGGCTACATCAGCCTCCACACACCCCTATACCCCTTACCCAGCCCACTCCTCTACACCCCCTCCCCCCACAACCCCTCAGGTTGATTGCAGAAGTGGTCGTGGTAAAGAAAGCTGCAGGTTTTAGGACCCCACACAGCTGGGAAACAGACCTTGTCTGTCTGTGTGTGTGTGTGTGTGTGTTAGTGTGCACGCAACCATTCTCTCTGTGAAAGGGTGGCTGTGCAAAGCAGACAGCTCTCTCTCTCTCTCTCTCTCTCTGTCTCTCTGTCTCTCTGTGTTTGTGTCTGTCTATAAATCAAAAGACATTGATTGGCATCTAAATTAAACTTGTGCATTGCCAAAACTATTAAAAACTATTTCTCACTCTCTTTCTCTCAAGATTCAAGACTCAAAGTACTTTTTTGGCAAAGAAAATGTACATTTAGATTGCCAAAGCACAACAAATGAAGTAATCAAATAATACAAAAGTAAGAATTATTTGATTAAATAAAAATAACAATTTCAAAGAAACAAATGAGTCCAAAAGATTAAATCATTAAAAGTCTCTCTCTGAATATAAAGTGTTGTGTTTTATCAGAGTGATTGTGGTAAAGGTGATTAGTCCTGGAGCAGGTAAACAACAATGTTGCTGTATTGATTTGCTGGGATCAGAGGTCAGAGGGGGTGATCTCTGCAGATGTCCCGCAGTGATAGGAACAAGCTGGGAAAGGCAACACACACACAGACACATAGAGGCACAGATACACTAACAACCACACACACACTCACATAGAGGCACACACACACACTAACACACATACAAACACACACAGAGACCAACATACGCTAACACACACACACACACACACACACACATAGAGTTGCACAGACAATCGCACGCACACACACACAAGCAGAGGCACACACACATTCGCTCAAGTACACGCACACACACACAAACACACACCAACACACAAATGAAGTGACTCCACATCCCCTCTTGTAACCTTGATTAACCTTAGACCCTCCCTGCTTATCTCTAGAATGCAGTAACACATGCCTTAATAAAGCATCCTTGCTTGTATGTAAGCCCCTCCCTTAACCCCTCCACCACCACCGCTTCCTCAGCCTTAAAATCCCCCCCTAGTGTTTACCTCCCTCGTCTGAATCTAGTAGAGGAGGGGTGGGGAGAAGAGATGGACAATTTAGCATGAGAGAGAGAGAGAAAGAGAGAGAGATTTTAAAGGTGTGATAAACGGGCAAACATGGGGGGGGGGGGGGGGGGGGGGGTGTAAAGCGAGGGGAGGGGTTGTTGGGGGGGCTCTCCGGAACGCCGGTCGGGACGGGGACAATGACGGATGAAACCCCAGTCACAAAAGTGACAGAGAAAGATGTCTGTGATCTGTCTTCGGCTTCCCCTCCACACCCCCAATGTCGTTGGTGGGCCTTCCACTGGCTCGAAGACACCAGTAGAAGAGTCGCCGGGTCTTATTAGATAAATAAATAAATACATACACATAACTCGTCTCGAGACACAATCGCAGGGACACACGCGTTCACAAACACACGCACGCAAACACAACGGTTATTTATGGCGGGAAATGATGAATCAGTCTGTGCTTGGGATAACTGCTGACCCGAAGTTGAATAGGAGAACAAGTTATTTAACTTTAAGACAGAGACTGAGGAAGCACTTTTCTGGCGTTGTGTTTTACTTTTAATTTATCGTTCTGTGTTTTCTGCCTACGGAGAGAGAAGTAATTGTGATCCCGAACAATAAGTGGGCGGTGCAGTCCGCCTCTCGTTATATCTTAATTGAAAGCCAGCCTCTTGTTAATTAGTCTATTGAAAGGCCAGGCTCTCATTAATGAGTTCATTGAAAAGCCTGCCTCTCCTTTATGTGTTAATTGAAAAGCCGCTTTTTTTGTTTGTACATTTCCTTTCTTGCTTTTTAAGCCAAGGTGTAAAGTCAGGTGAAAACGAGAAATACAAAATCAACTAGTTTGTATTTTTCGTTTTTGAAATATGCAGATCCTTTGGTCAAGGGCGGTCACTAGCTTAGCACCGACGCCTCAGACAGAGAGAAATTTCATGAGTGAATCCAACGGATGTTGCCCCTATTTCACTTGATTTGATCCAGGAGCCCCTAGCATCACGCGATGAACAGCAACCGTGTGAACCGGCAAGCAGCACATTTTGAAGGACTTAAAAACTCTGCAAAGTGTGGAAAGCTCTCGAGAAATTAAACCTATAACATTAAGCAAACATTTTCTTACACAGATTAAAAAGGCAGAGATACTGTTGATATTGACAGAGAGGGGCTATGATGTTGACTTTGACTGGATGAAAACTGGATCACATGATCTATTACAATTGACAATCCAGTCCTTAGTCCCCGACAGACAGACACCCAACAAACTTAGGGCCATGGATTTTAGGAGCATGTATGAGAGAGAGAGAGAGAGAGAGAGAGAGAGAGAGAGAGAGAGAGAGAGAGAGAGAGAGAGAGAGAGAGAGAGAGAGAGAGAGAGAGAGAGAGAGAGAGAGAGAGAGAGAGAGAGAGAGAGAGAGAGAGAGAGAGAGAGAGAGAGAGAGAGAGAGAGAGAGAGAGAGAGAGAGAGAGAGGTTCCCCCCCCCCCCCCCAGGGCTTGTGGGGTGACTTTGTGTGCACGTGTGTGTGTTTGAGAGGGTGTGTCTGTGGGACAATAGAGAGCCCATGTTATGGCCTTGTGTGGCGTGAATCTATCAGTTTTTTTTTGTTCTCCATGCACCTGCTGCACTTAGCCTAGCCATGTGGGTGTGTGCGGGGGTCCCCTGTATATCTAGGCATTACTGAACAGGGTAGCACACTAGGCTGTGTGTTCACCAGCTTGCAGCGGAGCTAGCATGTGAGCTAACTAGGTGTTTACGTTTGCATGAGATTTGCTCAGTCGAGTGGACGAGATGCCCTCGTATGTGTGATGTGTGATGGAAATAAAAAGAGAATAATGTTAACTGCAAGCAGTCAGGATACGTGTCCACACGCATCGCCCTACCCCAGAGACCGCCTTTTTTCTGCAATTTGCGGGGTCACATTAGTTGGAGCCGATGAGATAAGTGTCCCCAAGTGATTTCGGAGTGAATCTAAATCATGGGTCAAGAGCAAATGCCGTATATATGCAATTTTGAGCATTAGCGCTTAGCATAGCATTTATTCAAATTGACACTGTGACATCGTTTTTTGAGCTCTTGACCCAAAACCTAGCACACTTCTTAGGGGGTGTGGACTCTATGTTCCTATATAATTTCTGGGGCCTGGCTCATTCTCAAGTGGAATTGGGATTTATTGAATATGGCAACATTTAACTTCTACATAAGTCTGCCATTTTCTATGCAATCACTTTTTTTTTTCAAAGACATATCCATAGAGCATGTGTATTATTATTTTTTAATCCCTAGAAATACAATAGGTGTCCACAGATAATCAGTAAATACCTAATACTATATGCACAGTCCTAACGGCTATGTTATGTGTACTGTGGATAAACAGGGTCACTGAATCTCAGAATCCCACAGAATGGATTCAATGGGACAGGATATGGTAAGGGTGTTTGACTCCCAGCCAAAGGGTACGGGGTTCGATCTCTCAATGTCTGCAGCCTACTGCAACAGTAGGCATCCTTCGAGCAAGATGCCCCCTAAGCCCTACCTGTTCCTCAATGACGTATCTCCGAATAAATCACTGTAAATCGCTTTGGACAAAAGAATCTGCTATATAACATAATTAGTAGTAAATCAACACTATCATCGTCGGAATAAAACAAGGACAATGCATTTTCCCGCCCTGTTGGTTTTCCCATGCTAAACGACCAGGTGGCAACAGCTGAATCTCAGAACGCGAGCAGCAGCCAATGAAAGCAAATTGATTGGTTTGTTGATTGATTGATGGATGTCAGAGAGTAAATACTCCCCGGAATCTAATTGAAGGGCGAGGTTTTGAGGGGTCAGCCCCCCTTGCAAAAAAACAAAAAAACCTTTTTTCATTAGGGTTTTGCAGCGGCGAAGCTCAGCAGCCACAATGAATTATGGATGGAAGATTAAAGGAGAGAAGGAGGGGGGGGGGACTGCTGGTGGAGCGAGGCAGAGCTACAGAGAGAGAGAGAGAACAAGGGAGAAGGAAGAGAGTAAGAGAGAGGTGAGGGTAGAGACAGAGCGAGGAGACAGAGAGAGAGAGAGAGAGAGAGAGAGAGAGAGAGAGAGAGAGAGAGAGAGAGAGAGAGAGAGAGAGGAGAGAGAGAGAGAGAGAGAGAGAGAGAGAGAGAGAGAGAGAGAGAGAGAGAGAGAGAGAGAGAGAGAGAGAGAGAGAGAGAGAGAGAGAGAGAGAGAGAGAGAGCGAGCAATAAACATTAAAGACTGATGAGGATAAAGAGCGGGGGAGAGAGAGAGCTAAAACAAAGAGAGAGGGATCGAATGAAGAAAGGGAGTAAAAATGTAATCGCCACACGGCCGAGCGATCTGATTATCGGTTTGCATGATCAGCAATCACTGGTTCAAACATGGTAGCGTCGGAAACCACAGTCATGATTGAACCCATGTCGGCTGACAGCCAATCTCTGATCCGGCACTCCACGGCTCGTGTGATTCATCTCCATGTCAGCCAACATTGACTGCTGCACTGTAATCGAAAAGCATGCGTGTACGAATGAACCGTGTTACGGATAAGCGTTGTGGTGTTTAGTTGTTTCGCACGCACACACACAGACACACACACACACACACAGACACGCACATCCACAGACACACACATACACACTTATTCGCACTTATTCATGCATGCACACAGACACACACACACACACACACACACACACACACACACACACACATAGACACACACACTGTTCTGGCACATTACAGATTGGAGACCTCCTGCAGTGAGGAACCGGGCAGCATGGAGCTCCGTGGTTGCCCGGTTGACGGTAATGCTGCACGCGTTTCATACCAACGCTTAGTGAAGCCCGTGCACGTGACGACGCGTGAACGTCCACGCGGACGCCATCGCACGCTGTACCTCAAAACAGGCAGGACCACCGCAGTGTGTTACGTCCCCAAGTGAGGTAGACGAGGTGGAGAGGTGGAGGAGAGGAAGGTGCGGCGATGGAAAGGAAAGGAGCAGGG
>JACYXH010000783.1:3107500-3130207 GCA_026745465.1 Lota lota
TCAATGTGGCAGTCGATGATCCAGGGTAGTACATTATTGCTGAGGAAATACGGCCGCCTTTCATTCATCAAAAAGGTGTCAGTTTGTGTGTTTCTTTGTGTGTGTGAGTGTGTGTGTGTGTTTCATAGTCAGGTACATACAGGGGACACACATCACTGAACATAACACAGAGAGACATGACTCCAATCCAAAAAAAACAAGAAGCATTATGGGTATTTTAGAGTCGGTCGAGGATTGCTGCTTCATACATATTGTACATGTTGATTATGTTAGTGTGAAAAAATAAGATGATATAGATATATAAATATATGTATGACCACTGAGGGCATTGGTATATTTACAACAGTAGAGAAGGATAGGATTGTAATGATTTATTAGCGGGTACAATAGCTTATGTGGTTGGAGATCGCACCTGCAGGCAAAGTCTTACCTTCAGCAGAGGAAATTATTCCACGAGTAAAATAACCTTTACAGTGAATGAAGATCTTTGCTGATTCCAGCGATTCCACATTGCAACTCTACGGCTAATATAAACTCATGGTTTAGCGGCCGTGCTGGTCTATTCCTTTTTTGGTCTGCTTTCACCACTCGACATTAGCAATCCCGTGATTTCAAATGGAACATGTTAAGGCACAGTGTTAGCCTTAATAACAGAGGATGGTTCTTGAGAGGAAGCACAACGAGAGATCAAACGAGGGAGAGAGAGAGAGAGAGAGAGAGAGAGAGAGAGAGAGAGAGAGAGAGAGAGAGAGAGAGAGAGAGAGAGAGAGAGAGAGAGAGAGAGAGAGAGAGAGAGAGAGAGAGAGAGAGAGAGAGAGAGAGAGAGAGAGAGAGAGAGAGAGAGAGAGAGACTCTAAATCTTTTGTTATCTAGTGGCTCGCCCCATATCTAATATTCTCTTTTATGGTGCCTTTAGGCTGTGATCAGAGTGTACTCTAAAATCTACAATCTGCATTGGAAATTGGGATTGGATGGAAGTGACATTTTACAGCGATTTGATAGAAAAAATAGCATTCAGTTCAGAAAGGCAAAGAAAAAAGAATGTTATAGTAGCACAAATGGAAGCCGAAGTAGCTAGCTTCACGGAGCGGGACCCAGAGTTGGTTGAAGTTCTCACCATTGGCATTGATCTGCTCTGTGACAAAGATGTGAAGGATAACTGTCTATGGTATACTGGTCATTCCGATTAATTTATTTTTCAGGTTAAAGGTTTACAGATTGTTCTTTAAACTACAACAAAAGCTACCACAAAACCAGCTTGTTTGGTTAAGGGTCAGACATTTTATATCCATTTGGGATCAGTTGAGTTGAGCCGAAATAGCTGCTGGCTAAAGTTAAAGTTTGAGAGTTGACCCCTCATCCCCTCCCTGTCTGTTGACTTTTGCTGCGTAGTTCATTTTTTTCCCAGCAGCCACAGGGTCGAGCCAGCAGGCCGCCAACTAAAATGTCACGCTGTTCAATTTCTGGTCCTGGCACGCCCAAGGACTTCAATCATCACCACCCCCAGCACATATAAAGCACAGTGCTTATCTGTTTTTCCCTTATGTTTCTGGGGTTTTGTGTTTTTCCTTATAAAGAGCAAGAGAGTTTATTATAAAAAAATAACACTTGCTGTCAAGTCCCGACATTTTGGCATTCTGCATTCCTACAGAGATCCGACGTTCGTGCAGAGTTCGGTCCTTGTGACATAGAGTTTGGACATTCTGACAATGAGTCCAGTCATTCTGACATTGAGTTCTCCTATTTTGACATTGAGTCAAAAATGCCAACCAGATTTTTAGACTTAGAGTTCCTATAGGCTCTACATAGGTTCCATAGGTTCATAGATAAATAGATTCAGGTCTCAAGCCTTGTTGTCCATAACTAATGTGACAAACAGCTGTGTTTTTTTTAGTTGGTTGTTTTACCAATACAACACTATTCAAGTGTTCTGTTGGACTTATGTTGGAATTATCCTGAACATAGTCTACATATTATATTTTGGACAGGAATGTTGGTGAAGTGTGTGTGTGTGTGTGTGTGTGTGTGTGTGTTTGCTTAGGTGCATGTGTGTGGGAAAGAAAGAGAGCAAGAGAGAGAGCCAAAGTGACACAAGACACCGTAAGTGGTTGCAAGCTTACAGTGGCCTAAGATAGCTTAACCAATCAACCACTAGATACAGTATACATTACACTGTGAGGTACGGTAATTAACTACAGCAGAAAAATAATACATTTTTGCAGCATTTTAATCACATGCTGGCAATAGCCCAAACAAAGATTAAAAACGGAAATAAAAAACAAACACAAATGTATTCAACGGACGTTTTCCTGCTAGGCAGCTGCTTATGTTCTGCCAGTTCTTGCCTATTTATAACCGTAATCTTTGAAGCAGTTATAATGAGCAAGGTGTCTCCTTTTGCGCAGAGACCATCGATAGCAGAAGGTTGATAGTACCGATGGCTTGCCTTGCCGAAAGCTACACAAATTCAAGGCAGACCAGACGAAGCGTTTAGCTTATTGATAGCTTAGCATACCATTAGCCCTTGTCAAACTTGCGCCTGCGGCCTTAAGCCCATCCCACACAAGCCTATCATCAACTCTATCACTATTCCGTTGTGGCAAGGAACACACACACTTTGTTAATCTCTTCAACTCTGAAGTAAAAAAAAAAACGTACATTCACACAGGTATAACTACACAAACATGACACTTACTTAGTTTAAAGGTGAAAAACATCACAAACCCACACTTGTTTTTTGTTGTTTTTTTACAAACAGCTGGGGTTCTTGACAGGCAACAACAATAGAGGAAGATATTAAATTTGCAATATTCTTGCCACCATGAAGTTTTCCACTGTTCAAGCGATTTTATTTCCCGTCATAAAATCCGGTTGGGCTTTTGTCGTTAATCCACTGGGAGCCAAAACTGCTCAACAGAACAAAAAACCTTTTGAATTCAGACTTTTCCTTTTCTTCAACAAACACCATCTCCTCTGAGGTTGTTTTCTCCTCCGCGTGGAGTTTCTGAGAATATTAAATGTGAGTTTCAAATACGTTGCCCCCACTAGGCATGGACAGAGCTGCAGCATGGCGGGGGGAAGACACCGAACAATATGGATTTGGTTTTGTTTTTCATACTCTTGTTAGCGGAGAACAATGTTCTTTGTGTCTCTGTGTGTGTGTTGGATCTTGTGTTGTGTGTTTGCGAGTGGAAAACACCAACGTGTTACGTACAGTTTTTTATATATATATTTTACTTGGTTGTGCATCCATTTTTGTGGTCACTCTAATACCCTATTTCCACCAAAGTGAATAAGTAAATGAAGTAAATTAAGTTTAAAAAGAATGTGGGAAAACCCGCCAATAAAAGGTGATTTACTCCATTCTGATTTCTTTCTGGTGTGTCGCGTTTGACCTCACAAACGTGCCAATACACAGCATTATTAAAAAGTAGCACGCAACATCGAGGCCAGAGAACAATGCTGTGCTAGTGACCTCTTTTTATATCTGTTACTTATAGCGTCCTTACACCTGGGTGTCACGTTTCCATCACTGCCGTTTGGAGCTTGAGTTGACAAACACCCATGACTGCTGCAGAGTCATTTGTCCTGGGAATAAATGCCGATTGTAACCTTTCCCACTGAAAGGTTGGGTGGGTTTTTGTCCAGTGGGAAAGGGGCTCTGTTATTATTGTGTGCCTTGATTGTTCTCAGTGTCACTTGGGATAAAAGTGCCTGCAAAGTGACTAAATGTTCATTTAAATAGACAGACAGACTGATTGATAGACAGAGTGAGAGGGGCAGAGGGAGAGAGAGGTGGATGGATAGCTTGTGGTATTTTCATTCTGATATTTCAAATAATATTTCCTGAAGGCTTTCTGTAGCTAAAATGTATATCACAAACCTAAGACACTGCTGACACATACAAACCAAAATAAGGAGTAGTGATTTGGACTCGGCCAAGGACAGAACAGGAAGAGACAATCCAGGTCTTCCAACCTTCTACATTTGTGTTTCAGTTTTTTATATTACTGTTTTCTGTTCTTGTTTTCAGTCTGAAACCATGCTGTGGGAATGGTGTTTGTGTGTGTGTTGAAATCTCTGAAATCCTGATTTTACACCGCCATACTGGAGCAGGGCTCTGCACCCCAAACGCACATACACATACAAACATGCACACACACACCCAGCCTAATATTCACATAATAAATTCACTAAACTCACACAGAAATTCACATGCACACAGACTGCAAGATCCATTTCACCACTTGTACAAGACAACCACTACTAATGTGCACAGTTCTGCAGCATTATACACACATGTGCAATCAACTCGTATACATACACACACACACACACACACAGACACAATGTGTGAAAATGTGAGTAATCCGGCTTTATTTTGTATTTTTCCCGTATCAGGAGGTCGTATTGTGACGGAGATAAGCAAGTGCTTCACAAAGAAACCGCCAGTGAAATCTTTTGTCAACCGAAGGGGAAATCAGTTGGGAGTGTTTACTTTCTTGACTTGGATAAGAGGACGACTGGAGAGGGAGGGAGGGAGAAAGGGAGAGAGGGAAGGATTACGACCAAACCTGTTCCCAGAAACAGTCATAAACACGGAGAGCGAGTAAAGAGAATAAGGGAGAGTAATTTACAAACCAACATAAGTTTGGCACGGAAAAGCCTGTATGGTGGGCTCATTATCCTCATGTTGTTTACAATGCTGTACGTTGAGCAGTAAAAGGGTTTTATAGGGAAATATATCTGAAATGTAATTTTAAACTTCTCCAGTGGTGATGTTTGGGGAGAGTCATACCCTCTTTAGCGATGGAACACACCCGAAATAATCGCAGCGTTTTGTAAAGAGCACTGCATGGATGGATAACTTTGATTATTCCTAACGTAGATTGTTGAATAGACAGACAGCTAAAACGGGAGTCAATATTTGTTCATGGGATGAAAACATGGTGATAAATGCATTTTGTATTACAACAAAGGCCTAGGAAAATCCAATAAAAATAATTATAAAGAAAAGACGGGCTAAAATATGCACGTTTTACTGAGCAAGAATAACTAGACCAATAACCCAAAGTTAGACTTCTGTATGTCTCTGTTATGTTTGCTATATGATCCATATCCAAAACCCATACCTATAAAATATGAAGAAAGAATAGCTGCTTTCTTCTACAATTATAACATGTACAATGTCAAATATTTACTCTGGAACTCAATCCAACAACAAATTATACGCATAAACTGAACAAGAAAGAGTCCTTGGAAAGCTATCCTTGGAAATGGTATATCATCAGCATAGAAAACTCTTCGCACAGCACACGTCGCTACAATCCATCTACATTGCTGACGCGTCGTCATTCCCAAGGATATGATCTCCACGGCTCTATGCCTACACCCATTTCCCCCCGCCCTAGCCCCCCATCATCCCAGCAGGAGGTCCGACTTCCCCTACCCCACCCTGTATTCACCTGGTTCAGAATCACCACAGTGTCGGCTAGCTGGAGATGCAACTCGATGGCTGTTTCCGTTTATCAAGATCTGCCCGCCACCGCCGGAAGCGTGAAGAAGGGGTCGTGCTGCGAATAAGACGCTGGGAATTGCACTCGGGGTCCGTTTATCTGTTTGTGTGTGTGTGTGTGTGTGTGTGTGTGTGTCTTTGTTTTGTACTTCTGCTGGGCTGTTAGTTTAGGGTACGGACAGACGCTCCTCACTCTGCTGCTTCCTGTTTGTTTTGTGTGTGTGTGAGTGTGTGTGTGTGTGTGTTCTGTCTGTTTTCAGTGTGTGTGTGTGTGTTGGTTGGTCGGTTGGTGGGATTCATTGGACGTGATTGAGCTGGCGTTTGAATCGACGGGACGCCTCCTAGCCAAGAGCTCGGCAATCTGCCTCAGCAGGAAACGCGTTCATCCAGCCCTCTCTCTTTCCCCCTTTCTCTCTCTCTTTATCTCTAGCTGTTCATCTCGCTCAGTCTACTGATATAGTTGTAGCCGCCTTCTTCCCTCTTTGTATTTATCCCTCCATTTCCTTTCCTCTCTCTTACCCTCCCTGTCTATCTTTCTCTATCTATTCGTTTTCTTTGTCTCACACCGCTCCAAAGTGGCTGTATCACTGCTCTCTCCCTCGCCAACTCATTCTCCCACTCCTTCAACGTCAGCATCGACTAGGCCTTTTTGCTCCTTTGCTTAAAGAAAAATGTGTTTAAAATTCCCAAATCCTTGTTGAAAGAGACACCCTCCCCTCATTCCCTCCCCCTTTTCTCTCTCTCTCTCTCTCTCTCTCCCTCTCTGTGTGTAGGAGCTTATTGTAAGCCATTATTAGACTGCAATGGCTGGAGCGAGCTGTCCTTCTCTCTCTGTCTCCCTCTGTGTCTTGCTAGCTCACTCTCCCCTGACGATTAGTACAAGCTTAACAATAAGAGGGAGGAAGTGGGATCGTTCTAGCTTCCTGGGTAACCCTGTGAATCACCCTACCTATAGAGCTCGCTCAAAGGCAACACGGCAGTCACTTAACAAGTGGCCTGATTTGCCAAAATGCCAGACGTCAGAACAACAATTAAATGTGTTGACACAAAGAACCGTTTAAAAAGATTTTGGGTTATTAAAATCGAATGTGACTGGGTTTCTTGCCAATGGTTTCACTTTGTTGAGATTGATCATGATTTCAGATGCTGAATCGGGGGGTCCGTTCTGCTCTCAGGGTCTGGATCATCGATTTCTGTTTCACCATTTAGTCAGTTAGCATGCACTTGTATCCAAAGCGACTGCCAATGAATTCAGATCCATGTCATTGAAGAGCAGGTGCCTGGGGGCGCATCTCGCTCAAAGACGCCTCGTGACTGTGAACCCACTGGGGATCAAACCCAGTATCTTCTGGCGTCAAACACCCCAGACACTATCCTAATGCCTACCCCCTGTTTTCCTAAGTTAGTCAGGGGGCTGACCGTGGACCCCCTCCCCTAACTGCAGAGCACTGCTGCAGGGGGGAGTGAAGGGGGGGGGGGGGAGGGTGGATTTGGTCCATATGTGGCCCAGCTGGGTCCACAGCTGGAGGGACAGACTGTGACAGCTGACTCGGGGCATGGAGATGGTGGTGGAGGGAGGGAGGGAGAGGAGAGGGGGAGCAGGGACAGGAGAGAGAGAGAGTCAGGGATGGATGGAGAGGGATGGAGGGAAGGATGAATAGAGGGATAGATAAATGGATCGATTACTGGATAGATGACGGAGGGAGGGAGGGAGAGAGATGAATGGATGGGTGGTGGAGACAGGGATGGATGAAGTAAGGGAGGGAGGAGGGAGGGAAAGATGGATGAATTGTAGCGGGAGGGAAGAATGGATGGAGTGACGGAGGGAGGGAGAGCAATGGTTTGACGGACAGATGACAAACAGCATGAATTAGCTCTGGGATGGAAGGATGGACTGATGAGGGAGGGAATGGCGAGAGGCACAGTCCGTCATATCTGACTCCCGACATGAACGGACCCATAGACGGACAGACACACAGGTGGAAGGACGGATGAAAGGGAGAGCATGTTTAAAAGGAGAAGGGTCGTGAACACAATTGAAAGTCGAGGCAAGAAACAAAGCCAACGGTAAAGCCACCATCCTTCCAGCCGTCGGGTGGGCTGAGAGGTGAGAGTGTGTGGAAAGTGTTGACGGAGGCTGTTCTTCTGGGGTATCGACCGCTCCGTCCCCCTGCGGTGCCTTGATCTCTCCTGCATATGTCCTTCTGTGGCCGAGGCACTACTTTCAACGGGTTATCCAGTGTGTGTGTGTGTGTGTGTGTGTGTGTGTGTGTGTGTGTGTGTGTGTGTGTGTGTGTGTGTGTGTGTGTGTGTGTGTGTGTGTGTGTGTGTGTGTGTGTGTGTGTGTGTGTGTGTGTGTGTGTGGTTGGCTTCAGTTACGCTGACTCAGCTTATGAGGTCCTATGAAGAGCCCTCCAGGGGGCGAGGTCCTACCACACCTTTCCTCATCAAATATGCAAAGCCTTCCCCCATCTCCCAGATTGGAGATCTGTATAATTAACACACACCCGGTGAACTTCTGCTGTCCACCAGGCTGGCAGCTGACAGTACGAAACAATGACCATGAAGGGATTCAATTGGATGGGAAAAAGGGATATTTCAGAGGCGAGGTGAGTTCCTGTCCAGCATGACAGGGCAGCGCAAGACATTAATAACACTGCCAGGGTTAGGGGTTTGAATCCCCACTGGTAGAGCAACGCATGATTAACACATCCAGGGTTATGGTTTGATTCCCCACTGGTTGAGCAAGGCGTTAATAATGCTGCCAGGTTTAGGGTTACAATTCCCACTGGTAGAGCAAGACATTATTAACACTGCAAAGGTTAGGGGTTCGATTCCCCACTGATAGAGCAAGGCATTGGTAACAAAGCAATGGCTAGGTCGTTTGATTCCCCATAGTAGAGCAAGGCACTGTTAACACTGCCAGGTTTAGGGGTTTGATTCCCCATTGGTAGAGCAGGCATTGTTAACAGTGCCAGGGTTAGGGTTTAGATTCACCACTGGTAAAGCAAGGCATATTTGATAGTGACAGGGTTAGGGATTTGATTCCCCACTGGTAGAGCAAGGCATTATTAACAGTGCCAGGGTTAGAAGTTAACCCGAATTCTAGGAAATTAATGAATTCAAGGTGTTGTGAGATGCTTTGTATAAAAGCATGTCAGAAAATGGTGTGTATGATATAATTAGGGGAGGGTTGTGATGGGTGGATGTGGGTCTGTGTGTGTGTGTGGATGTGTGTGTGTGTGGGGGGGGGGGGGGGTACATGAGGGAGGCGACACAGCTTGTAGAGTGCAATCCTCTCATCATCTCCGTGGTTACAAGCCGTGCCGGAGGACAACCGCACTGTCCCCCATCTTTTAGAACACGTCCAAGACAAACTGGGATTTGATTCTAGTAGTTCCTGTGTAATCCCCCCCCCCCCCACACACACCCACACCCACACACACACACCTGTCCTCCACTCCCTTCCTATCTTACCCCAGTAACCATTTAGTTTCCCCTGCAATCCCCCCTCTCTCTCTCTCTCTCTTTCTCTCTCTCTCTCTCTCTCTCTCTCTCTCTCTCTCATTGCTTTGTGCACTCATCCACCTGTTCCCCCATGTCTTTCATTATTTTTCTCTCCGTATGTATCCTTCCATCTCTCTCTCATTCTTTCATCTTCCTTGTCCCCCACCCTTATGCTATTTTTTTCTTTCATTTTGACCCTTTTCCCCCTCATCTCCCTTCCCTTTCATCCATCTCTTTCCCAGCCTTTCGGCATTCAGACCCAAACCGGTTTTGTCATCCACCAGCGAGGATGTGTTCATCCGGTTTCAGCCACTGTTGTTTGGAGCTCCTCCTCATGATGTAGCAGTGACCTTTCATTTTTCATTTCTTTTACCGCGTCTGTACTTTTGAAACCACACTCCTTTCTGGGACGGTGGAGCTATTATTGGATTCATACATATACCGCCGTGTCATCTAATGCACTCGCTAACCTCCATCGATGGCTAAATCTTTGATTTCCCCCCCCCCCCCCTCGCTCGCTCTCTTTGCTGTGGATTCTACCGTAGTTGTTGTCTTGGGGTGTGTGTGTGTGTGTGTGTGTGTGTGTGTGTGTGTGTGTGTGTTTGTTTGTCTGTCTGGGTTTGCCGTCGGTTTTTCCGCAAGTGTTAGTGATGACGGCCCGAAAAAAGAAAAAAAAACACTATGAGTTCTAGTTACCAGAGCACCCCAAGAGCTGGATATTGGAGTAAGTCAATAAAGAGCAGGAATAAATCACATGGCGGACCCCCGCTGAACCATGGCGGCGCTGCGCAGCCCCAGCTGTCCGGCTGTACCGCCGTGCTAGCGCCATGCGGCAGTCGCATTGATTGAATGAAAAACCTTTGACAGATGGCGGATTTTATCGTTGTCTGAGGATAATTAGTCGGCCCCCCTCCCCTCGGACACGACCGTTCTCCCCGAGATGGTTTCCGCAGCTTTATGAGAAATAATATTGCATTGTTGTTATTGTGGACGAAAACATGGAGAACAACAAGCCTTTCGCCGGGATGAAGGGAATTCTGTAATAAAAAAAAACAACAACCTCGGAACAAAGAAATACGCGGTTTTTCTTCCCTACGCGACACAATGAGACGTCAGCTGAAATCCCCCCCCCCCCCCCCCCCACCACTCACACACACACCATACCACCACCACCACACTTGCTGAGAAACAGGCAGCAGTACAGTCTATGGGTGAGGGTGTTGGACCCCCAGCCGAAAGGTTCCGTGTTCGAACCCTGACCGAGATGCCCAACCCAACCCCCCCCACCCCTATATATTGACTATATTTTTACGAATTGCGAAACGACGGTGGTCCAGCGAGTCGCGAGGCAGGAGCCAGTGAGGTTTGCTCCACCTTTCCAGCGTCTGAACCGTGGAACTTATGGAAGCACTCGAAATTGGGGCTCAGTCTGGTGAGGGGTGGGGGGGGGGGGGGCTTTTGTTTGCGTTTGTTTGGCTTTTGGTAGCTGTTGTGTGCTTACGTAAGGCAGCCCCTGGTGGGAAGGCTTCATCCTCGCCACTGGCTCTGAAGACGGAGAGGGTGGGAAAGCCAGGGAGTAAGCGGAAAAAAACTATGAGATGGCGGTTGAAGAATTGACAACTTGCTTTCCTGCGTGCTCTGTTGTTTGTCTCCCTCCGCTCGGGCTGTGTGAAGACAGGGACTCGACACCCTGCCGTGTCCTCATTTCCTCCGCTCAGCCCTTTCCTTTCCTTCCCCCCCCCCCTTTTCTTCTTCTTCTTCTTTTGTGGTTGTATTGGCCTCCAGTTTCCGTCCATGACATTCGGCTTCACCTTTTCAGTCCACATGTGCCATGTTTTCGCGAAATGTGGAAAAAGGTTCGGGGATCGAACCCAGTAACTTTCCTTTGGGAGACGACCACCTTAACCTAGTACTCGGTGCTGCCTTCCCCATCCAGATACCTTTTCATCCTTATAGCTTCAAAGGCGAGGAGCATGTACTGCACAGCGTCTCTGGCTCCCTTTGTCTTCCATCCACTGTGTTTCTCTGATCCAACATGGCTGATGTTGGAGTCTTGTGAATGATGTGTGGAATGGTAGGGGGGGGTGGTGAGAGGGTTAGGCTCTGCTGGATGAAGCTCTGCTCTCTCGCTGTCTCTCTGTGTCTCTGTCTCTGTTTCTCTCTCTGTCTCTCTATCTCTGTCTCTCTATCTCTGTCTCTCTCTCGTTCTCTCTGTCTCTGTCTCTGTTTCTCTCTCTGTCTCTCTATCTCGGTCTCTCTCGCTCTCTCTCTCTCTCTCTGTCTCTGTCTGTTTCTCTCTCTGTCTCTCTATCTCTGTCTCTCTCGCTCTCTCTCTCTCTCTGTCTCTGTCTGTTTCTCTCTCTGTCTCTCTATCTCTGTCTCTCTCTCACTTTGTCTCTCTTTCTCTTTCTCTCTCCCTCTCTCTCTCTCTCTCTCTCTCTCTCTCTCTCTCTCTCTCTCTCTCTCTCTCTCTCTCTCTCTCTCTCTCTCTCTCTCTCTCTCTCTCTCTCTCTTTCTCTCAGTAAACCAATCCACACTTCCTCACTACTGATGACATCACTTCCCCTCTGGAAGTGTTTGAAGTGTGTTTGTTCGCTCTGGGAAATACTGTACGCACAGATCTTTACTGGGGAGGTGGAGCCCTCTCTGGAAATACAAAATGTGTGTGTGTGTGTGTGTGTGTGTGTGTGTGTGTGTTTTGCATTGTATTGTGTTCGTTGTTCTCTTTGATTGTGTGAGCTGTTATTCATGCGGGGGTTGAAAACAGTAGTTGGCTGAGTGAAGCGTGTGTGTGTGTGTGTGTCTGTGTTTGTGTTGCATCATATGCGCTAAATTTAAGCTATCTATACCACAAAATACTGAATGATTGTGTGCGGCCTGTTTTGTTCGGGGGTGAATAGCATTTGTGTATGACTGGGCAATTTTGAGCGAGTCCTTTGAATGTGTGATTGCACATAAAGCAGTGACCGTGTTTTCTCATTGTATGTGTGTGTGTTTGTGTGTGTGTGTGTGTGTGTGTGTGTGTGTGTGTGGACTTCTCTGCGCTAGATGTATCATGTGTTGGATTCAGCCCAGTGGGTTTGGGTGGAGGAGGAGGAGGTGGTGGTGGTGGTGGTGATGGTCGCAGGTGTTGTTTAGCTGCTGTTTGCCATTATAACAAGATCCCGGTGGCCTGGCTGGGCTCTGGAGGAGAGCCCGGGCTTCCAGCGGTAATCTGTAGCGTGTCCGTACCGGCCCAGCGGCCCGGGACGGCCTGATATCGGCTGAAGTACCTGCAGGAGGAAGTGACCATCGCACAGGAACAAAAACGCGCAGAAAAGCTCCACTCTGTTGTGCTTATTTCCGCGTGTACAATAGCACAGAAGGATTCCATCAGTACAACAATGTTATTTTAGTATTCACTGTCAAGCTTAAAAATCCCGATCTGCTTTTTTCTCGTTCCACCCCCACCCCCAGTACAAAAATGAAAAAGGCGGCGTTGACAGGAAAAGAAAGCAAAGTAGACTTTGGTAACACGCAAACACGTCATCCCGGCACTTATAATCTCATCGGTGGGAAACGAAATCACCCTCGACATCAATATCTCCTCTAATCGCCCGCCACTGTTAAAACCCTCTCCTCCCCGCACACGCCGCAGCATTAATAACTCTGCCGAGTTACACATCCATCTCTCTCTCGTACCCAAAACAAACACGCTGTCTCGCTACAAATGACAATGTGTGTGATTATGCGTGAGAGAGAGAGAGGGTGAGGAGAGGTGGAAGAGGAAGAAGAAGGAGAGAGAGAGGAGAAGGCGAAGAGAAGAGGTTTATATCATCGCTATATTAAGACGTCGTGATGTTTGAAGTTCCCCCATCCATCGGTGGTCCTTCGTCCTACAGCCCGGCCCAGACATGCACTTGTGTTGACGCCTTCGTTCTTAAAGGGCGGATTGGCGCGCGCAACCACAGGGGTGGGCGGGGGGGCGGTGGTGGAGGGGGGCAGCAGTGCTGGTGGGGGGGCTCGGAGCTATGGGGGACGCAGGGCATCGGTGAACCACTTGTGTTGCGGTGCGGCGTCCGTCTCGGCCGGGGACGTGTGGGATGGATGGTCTGAATGAGGTACTACGAGATCTTTGGTGGGACGGGATGCATGATGGTGTTTGGGGTTTGTGAGGTGGTTGGGGGGGGGGGGGGGGGGGGGGGGGGGGGGGGGGGGGGGGGGGGGGGGGGGGTCGGGCGGGGGGGGGGTGGGGGGGGGGGGGCGAAGGGGGACACCTCATGGGGTGGGGGGGGGGGGGGGGGGGGGGGGAACGGGGGGACTGGGGGGGGGGGGGGGCGACCTCTGAGAAATGTGAGGAAGAAACAACATGAGAAATGATGTTGGGCTGCATGGGTTAATGTCTGAATAAAAGAAACTCAGAGGCACAAACACTTACCAACACACACACAATAGAGACACACACATAGCAACAACAGCATCGACACACACTTACACACTACAGTAAGTTACGGGTGTATGTGTGTTTTTACCATTTTGTAATCGGGTTTCCTTGCCTATGTTGTATGTGCATACACGTGCGTGTGTGTACATTCACGACGTTTTGTCGGGTCGGTTGGCCCTTCTCCTCTACATCTCCTCTCTCTCTCTCGTCTCTCAACTCTCTCGCTTGTGTTCTCTCAATTCCTTCTCTCTCTCATTCCTCTCTCTCTCTCTCTCTCTCCATATTTCATCCTACCATAGCAGCGCGGCCCTGCTCCCAGGTGAGATCTGTATCAGCGTTGATTCATACCATACACAATCTACCTCCATCTGTCTCCTTCTCTCTCTGCCTCCTTGTCTTGCTCTCTAGCTCTCCTTCTCGCACTTCCTCCCTCCATTTCCTTCGTCTTCATCACTCTTTTACTCCATCTATTCCTCCATCTCTCCCTCCCTCCATCTCTCCCTCCAGTTCCTTCGTCTTCATCACTCTTTTACTCCATCTATTCCTCCATCTCTCCCTCCCTCCATCTCTCCCTTTTTATTTCACTCCATCTCTTTCCATGGATTTCACTCCCCCTCTGTCTATCTCCATCTCATGCTCCCTCTCTCTCTCTCCCTCCCTCCCTTGGCGCTCCTGCCCACTCTCTCCTGTGGCCTCCCTCGTCCTCCATCTCCCTCCTCTCCTGGGACTCCTCCTCTCTCTCCACACCTCCCCCTCCCCCTCCTCTCTCTCTCCACTCCTCCCTTTCCCTCCCTCCCTCCCACTCATCTTACGGCGGTGTTCCCTCTAGCCAGCTCGGCCTGTCTCTCTCTTTATTTTCTACTCTATCGTTCTCCTCGTTCCCTTTTCTCTCCCTTCCTCTCTCTTTCCCTTGCCTCTCTCTCTCCTGCCTTGCCCCCGTTTTTGACAAGAATAGCAACATAAATAAAGGATAAAACTCCTGAGCTCAGGGTGCAGGAAGGAAGGAAGGAAGGGAGGAAAGGAACAGATGATTTAAGATGGTTTGAGAGGAGGAATTGGTGGTGGTGGTGGTGGTGATGGTGCTGGTGGTTTTGGATGTGGTGGGCGGAGGTTGGAAGCAATGGTTGGATGTGGTGGTGACGGTGGTACAGATGGTATAGGAGAGGAAGTAGTGATGATGGTGTAGATGGAGGTGAGTAGGTGGAGGTGAGCGGATGGAGGTGTTGGTCAAGGGTGGAGATGATGCGATGGTTAATGCGGTTTTGGCGGTGGTGATTTTGGAAGGCGATGCTGGAGGCGGTGGGGTGGAGGTGGAGACTGTGATGGTGTTGCAAAAGGTGTCGGTGTTGGTGGAGAAGGTGATGTAGATTATAGTGGTGGAGGAGGTGGGCTGGGAGTGAAGATGTGTGACAGATATGGGGGGCACCAAATCAACGATGCGGCGAGAGAGAGAGAGAGAGAGAGAGAGAGAGAGAGAGAGAGAGAGAGAGAGAGAGAGAGAGAGAGAGAGAGAGAGAGAGAAGAGAGAGAGAGAGAGAGAGAGAGAGAGAGAGAGAGAGAGAGAGAGAGAGAGAGAGAGAGAGAGAGAGAGAGAGAGAGAGAGAGAGAGAGAGAGAGAGAGAGAGAGAGAGGATCTGTCATGAATCTTTCCTATTTCTTAATTATTCATAATCACTAGAAACCCCACCCACACACACACACACACACACACACACAGACACTGTCATCCCTAAAACCTATGTATTGCGTATGTAGAAATAATGTAACGTTTGTAGCTTCGTTACAAAAATTTTCCTTGTTATCCTGACTTGTGTGGTATTGTGTGTGTGTGTGTGTGTGTGTGTGTGTGTGTGACTTGACAGATTGTTGTGTTGACTTGTGTGTTGTTGGTGGGTATGCATGTTCCCTAATATCCCATCTGGGATGAATAAAGTACATCTTTGCTGCCGTATGTATGCGTGTGTGTGTGTGTGTGTGTGTGTGTGTGTGTTGGGACTGAGTTTCAGGATAATAACAGTTGGTGTTGGCTTGTGTGAGCTCCTAGCAGTCCACAGAAAATCAAACTACAACAGTGAGCTGCTGATGGGCAGCGAACATCAGCAAACACAACCGCAGTCCCTCCCAGACTCTGGCCGGCACGCGTCTCCATGCTAGCCCTCGGATCCGCGGCTTCGTTGTGTCGTCTTGGCTGTGTGTGTGGATCTGTGAACGTGTATGCAAACAGCAAACACATTCTGCATGTGTGCCTGCCTGGATTGCTGGCTGGCTGGCTGGTCGGCTGGCAACGACGCCCTCTCAACTCTATCCCTCTCTCCCTTCCCACCCTGTCTCTCATTCTCGCTCCTTCACCCTCGATAGCTCTTTCTCTCACTCAGATTTTCACTCTCTATGTCTCTCTCTCTCTCTCTGTCTCTCTCTCTTGTCTCATTTTCTCTCTCTCTCTCTTGCTCCCTTTACGCTCGCCTGCTCCAGACACATACACACACGTGCACACCTTCCCCCTCTCTATCGCCATCCAACTCTATCCCTCCCTCGCTCTACCCCTCTCTCGCTCCTGCTCTCTCTCTCCCCCTCTCTCTCCATCGGAGTCTCGAGTTGCGCAGCTCAACCAGCTCCTGAGTGCATCTGCCTTTTCTTCTTCCCAGAGCTGGATTCTCTCTCTCTGTCTCTCTCTCTCTGTTTATCCTATCTCTCTCTCTGTCTCTCTCTCTCTGTTTATCCTATCTCTCTCTCTCTCTCTCTGTTCTCTCTCTCACTCTCTCTGTCTCTCTCTCTCTCTCTCTCTCTCTCTCTCTCTCTCTCTCTCCCATTATTGAGCCGTTGCAAAAGAAACGAGGGAGGGAAAAGAGGTGCTGTGGAAAAGTGGGACGATAGCGACGAAACCGTCCGCGCTGAGGTAGGCAAGAGAAAAAGAACAGCGAATTCCAAAGAACTGGAACAAAAAGAAATAACAGAGGGGAGACGAGAAGGAGCGCCGTGGAGATCCGTCCCTGGGTTGTCTTCCTTTCTTTTTTTCTTTTTTTCTTTTTCTTTTCTTCTGCGCGCGCGGCGGAAGGATGCGTCCACATTGCCGCCGCCTCGGTCGTCGCTGCTGCAGCTCCTGATTGAATTACCATGAATTTCACAGCGCAGACCCTGGACCCCGGGCAGTAGCAACAGCAGCAGCAGCAGCAGCGGCGGAGGAAGCAGCATCTCCCGGACCCTCTCCGCCACAAACAGGGGGAAGCAGCAAGGAAACCAGCCGCCTGCCTTTTGCAAGTGTGTGTGTGTGTGCGCTATCGGAGCTCCGTCGCGGCGAATCTGCCCCAGCTCTCTCGTCGTCGGGGTGGTGGTGGGCAGGGGGGTGGGGGGGGGAGAGAAAAGCGGCCACTTTGCGAGACGAAGGAGACACAGAGAGCGTGAGGGACTCAGACACAAGGCAGATGGAGCGAAAGGCGCTCGTTTGAGCACGGGAGCGACCAAGTTGGATTGCGAGTGCACTGTGCCTGCCATACACCACCCCCTTCCCCCCACCACCACCGCCACCACCACCACCCTCCACCTCCCCTCCACCCCCTCCTCAATTCATTTTTTTTTTCTGAGGAGCGGGGAGATCGGTTGGTCGATTTGGGATCCAAGACCGCGGTATTCGACCACATATTGGAGGTGGATCGAGGTGAGGGTCAGTGTTGGAGAACATTTGAGTTTTTCTGGTTTGCCGTCGGGTTCCTGTCGGTGGGTGCTGCTAAATCTGACAGCCCGTGTTGCATTTTGTCGCTAGAGAACAGAGGAGGATTTTCACACTGCGTGCTTGGAAATAGGTATTTTCTTTCCCCTCAGCTTTGCTACCACAGATCGTATACACCACCCCTTGGTCCTGCCTGCACTTATTTATTTATAAGTTGGGTTTTTTTTTTCTCTTCTGCTCGACGTCGCAGACAGCGAGTCTCTGAACTCACCCTTGGAATCTCTTAAAAAAAAAAAAAAAAACTAAAGGAGAAGGGGAATACGACTGCACCCTCAATCTGGGCTGCCAAGCCTTCTCTCCTCCCGCTCTTCCTCCCCTTTTTGCTCCGTTGCGTTTCTCCTACGATTGATTTTTATCTTTGCCCAACGGGTCGTCCGGGTGTTGTTGTTTTTTACGGTTGAAGTTGCACCGAAAAAGTGGGGCATGTTGTCAGTTGTCCACCCCATGATGGAGCCCTGGCTTCTGCTGCAAAAGATCCCGTGAAGGTTTTTCTTTTTTTCGTAACTGTCGTTTGGTTATATATATATATATATATACAGTATATATATATATATAGATATATGTATATATACATATATATATATATATATATGTATTTATATATATAGTAGTAATTGGTTGATTAACTTTGCCTGAGCTAGCGATCGTCTTTTGGGTTTTTATGTTGGTGGGTTTGTCGGGTCGCAAGGAGGTTGGATGTACATTTTTGAGGGATTGTCGGTTTGATTGTCAAGGAAGCTTCTGGATTTTGTCAGTTGGTCAACACAACTGGATTTTGTTTTGGGGAGGGAGTTCGTCTTTCAGGAGTATCTTGCCGATCTCTTCTTTTTTTCTTTTTCCGATTTTTCTTCGGGGAATCTCTACAACAAGGATCTTTTTTATTTGTCTTTTGATTTTGTCTTCGTAAATCGAAATCGCGCAAATCGAATTTTTTCTTTTCTTTCCCCGAGCCTGGAAAGCAGGGGAGCGATGGGCCCCGGATCCATTTGAGAAAAAAAAATGCTCACTTCCTGTCTCTGTCGTTTAAGGGGGAGGGGCCTCCTGCTCCTCCCCGCCGCCCTAGCTCCCACGGAGCAGGAAGTGGAGGTGGTGGAGGGGGAGACGGAGGAGGAGGGCAGTGACGGCGCACTGGTGCCCGGGTCGGCGTCGGAGGTGGTGGCGGCGACGCCCGTGGTGTGGGCCAGCCCGGCCTTCCTGTTCCGGCTGGTTCTGTCGCTGGCTCTGCTGGTGTTCCCCTGCCCGGCGGTGGCTGCCCGCGTCTCCTCCTCCCTCAGCACCACCCACCATGTGCACCACTTCCACAACAAGCACGGCACCGTGCCCATCGCCATCAACAGGATGCCCTTCCTCACACGCGGAGGCCATGGTAGGAGACCACGCCCACAACGGGGCACTCGCGCTACTTTACTCATGGCTGTTTGCGTTAGTTGACGCAACAACGTCGTTGGATTCGTAATAATGTCAGTGGATCGGGTGCTGTGCCTGCGAGTGGATTCGGTTGGCATTTGAGTGTGTGTTTGTGTGGATGTCTTCGGGAGACTGACAACCATGTTCAAGCCAGTTAGTTTGTTTATTTGCGTTCATTACAAAACAATGTTGTGTTGTGTCATTTCTGCGGGTGCCTTTGTGAGACCACCCTGTCGCACTCGAGCTAGTATGCTTGTTACTCTCCGTTCGTTATGCAATAATGTCATTGGGTTTCATCGTGTTGCTATCGAGCCTGCGACTGGAGTCTTGACCTATGTGTTTGTATAGGTTTCTTTATGGGATAATGGTGAAATGCTTGACAGTGGAGTCTTGTAGCATTCTTGTATGTGTGTTGTTGTGTTTGTATGGGTTTCTTTAGGAGACCGCCCACACTTTTGCACTGAAGCAATTCCCTTTCTTTCCATTCCCACACAATAATGTCATTGGATTATAACAGGATGCTAAACTTGCTAATGGATTCTTGTACCCTTACATTGATAATGTCATTGGATTATATCAGGATCCTAAGCTTGCTAGTGGATTCTGGCACCATTACATTGATAATGACATTGGATTATATCAGGATGCTAAATTTGCTAGTGGATTATTGTACCGTTACATTGAAAATGTCATTGGTTTATATCAGGATGCTAAACTTGCTAGTGGATTATGGTACCATAACACTGTGTGTTTAGTGTCTGTATGGGTGTTTTGTGTGTGTGTGTTTGCTGCCACCAAAGGCAATGGCATTGGCTTGTGTGTGTGAAACAGTGTCATCATGTGTATCAGTGTGTGTGTGTGTGTTTGGTGCGACCAAAGGTCCTGGCTCAGGTAAGCTTTGGGGGGGGGGGGGGGGGGGGAGTTGATTCTCTGTATTAGAGAATCAACTTCAATACAGTTGATTCACGGTGGCTTGAAGGTGTGGATTAAGTGCATGTGAGCCCAAGCAATCGGTTCATCCATCTATTGATCAGCCTCGTCTCTGGGATTTAGGAAAGAAAGAGAAAGGCTTGGCTTTGGTAATCAACCCCATTGCTTCCCTCATCCCCCTAACGGCAAGATTTAGTTTCCTCTTCCCTCCGGAATGGCAGATGAAAACAACAGCAATGAAACGACGAAACAGCGAAACCTTTTTTTTTACATCCTCAGACATGCCTTTCGAAACGCCAAAAAAAAACACGGCACCTCCTTTCGGAGCGTGCGTTCATGTCCGTCCGTCCATCCACGAAGGGCAGCCTGGCCAATTTGAAAATTCCGTAATCGCCTTATTCCACCCGGGCTATGTGTTGACACGCGCGTTGCAGAAGGCCGTCGCGTTCTGGGATGGGTGGGGGGGGGAGGGGGGCGCGATGGGGGAGCCCGAGCCGTCTGTCTGTCATGGCGCATTGTCTTCACGGGCCGTGGGCTGGTAATTGCCCGAGCATCTCCCACGCGCGGCGCCGCAGCGGACTTGCGTTGGCTGGTGTGCCGTTCTGAGGGCTGAGCCGACGCAGGGAGCCGTTAAGGAGTCACTTTGATGTTCTCCCTCCCTCCCCCCCCCCCCCCGTTCTGCCTTCTCCCACTGCAGCTCTATCTCCTTCTCTCTCTCTCTCTCGGTCTCTCTTTCTCGATGTCTCTCTCCATCTCTCTTTCTTTCTCTCTCTCTCTCTCCCCTTCTTTCTTCTACACTCCCTCTCCCATGCTCTCCCTCCTTCTGTTTGTTCTTAGCGTCGACACCAGAAGTCTTATTGGCACCTGCTTTGACATATTCATTCTGTCCTCTCTCTCTCTCTCTCTCTCTCTCTCTCTCTCTCTCTCTCTCTCTCTCTCTCTCTCTCTCTCTCTCTCTGTCCTCTCTCTCTCTCTCTCTCTGTCCTCTCTCTCTCTCTCTCTCTCAGTCTCTCTCATCGTCTTCTTTCCCTTTTTTCCCACCATTTCCAACCGCCCTTGAAATACCTGTAATCCGTATCCCTCGCCACTCATCCAGGGGGTGGGTGTGTGTTGGGGTGGGGTGGGGGTGTCGGGGTAAAGATGGCAGGGCGAGGGCAGACCCCTAAAGCAGCTTTCCTCCCGGCGATGGTGGGCTGTGCTACAGTGGCCCTAGTGGCCCTACAGCCGGAAGGCGGCGGCAGGCCCCTGCCATGACACCCTCTCTCCGTACCTCCTGGGGTTTGAAGTGATCAATGCAAAGGCACGTTTTCGAGGCATCCACGCAGACCACAGACCTATAAAGGGCTACCTTAGTGGCCCGCGCGCGCCAAAAACGTCTGTGTGGTGGGCGCACAAAAGGAGAGCAATGGGTGTGAGAGAAAATGAAAGGAAAGAATGATCACCTGTGTTGTCCTCCCAAAAAAGGGGAACATGATGATTATTTCTAGAGATCACGCTGTGTTGTATCCTCGCTCCAAAAAAGGGAACATTTGATTTATTTCTGCGGGAGAAAAACAAAGACACCGTAATTGTGTGTGTGCGTGTGTGTGTGTGTGTGTGTGTGTGTGTGCGTGTGTGTGTGTGTGCGTGTGTGTGGTGTGTGTGTGTGTGTGTGTGTGTGTGTGTACATGCCTAATATCCACCACTCAAGACAAAACAATGAGTTTGTTCTTTTCATAAAAGGCAGCTCCCACCGTTTTTTATTCTTCTGATCACGCTAGCTAGGATATTTGGAATGCACTTCTTTCCAATCTCGCGTTGCTAAAGCAAATGTAAATTGACATAATTACTGTAAAAACATTTCCAGGCTCTCTGCGGAGTCTGTGGCTGTCAGATATTGGTGACTAAAAACGGTGTGTTGGTTTCTGTGAAAAAGTGGGGAAGCGAGTGTGATGCAAACGCCATAGACGGGCTAAGCATCTATAAGACAGCTGTCAACAATTCTGGATTATTCATATAAATACCACTTGTTCCTGTTGTTGTATGTAGTATTATTATTATAATGTTGTTATTACATTGCCTGTTGTTGCGCTACTACCTGGCAGTGTCTCCATTCGGCACCTATCTATCATCCCTCCATCCATCCGTCAATGTTCACCCAAGGTGCAACACATCATCGTCAGACGTCTGCACAACGAACGCTGCCATTTTAATGAGTTTTTGTCGGATTACGTTGATGTGTTGGCTGCGTTGATCCAGTGTTTCTAGTCTCAACACTAAAGAGTTTAATGTAACGCTGCGAAACAGTGTTTCATCTTTGACCTCTGTATCGTGAAAAACACTCCGCCCCTCCCTCTAGTGCTTTTCTTCCTGCCAGACACAAGTTGCACAGCTTCTTACTACTAATACTGCTAACTCTCTCCCTCCCTCCCTCCCTCCCCTCCCTCCCTCCCTCCCTCCCTCCCTCCCTCCCTCCCTCCCTCCCTCCCTCCCTCCCCTATCTCTCCCCCTCTCTCACTCCCTCACTCTCTCCCTCTCCCTCCCTCCCCCCTCTCTCCCTCTCTCTCTCTCAGAGAGATAAGAGTCCTGTCTTTTCGGGGCAGCTCCCCATGAGCATTCGACCCGAGTGTCACTGGCGCGGTTCTGACACCCATAATAATAATACAAATAAAATAACAAAGATTATGGGAAAGCCTTCTTAAAAACACCTGACTCTGAATCACACAGCGGCAAAGAGCACACACACATGCATGCATTCACACACACGTACACACGCACTCACTCACCGACGCGCAACCTACGGTCCACCCAAAGGCAAACACATAGTTTATGAAGTGGCACGCACAGGAATTGTCTAAAGAATAGACCAGCAGGTACGCAGCAGGTACATCCACATTCACAGACAGCCACACAGACCCACATCCACACACACACACACACACACCACACAACCAGACGTGAACTCACGGCAAAGAGTAAAGGATGAGTGTGACGCCCAGCGGCCCATAAAACCGGGGTGATATGGCAGTAGAATGGTGTTTATAGTCTGTTTTAAGGGATCTTGGGGGAGACTCTGTTTGCCCCGGTTTGAAGACAGCAGATTTAGCATTTCGATGAGGTGTTGGGGTGTTTATAGCTCCGACTGCCGTTATTTAATTGATGGCATGTATTGCAGCTCGACCACAAACCTCACACCGTGGTGTGTGTTTATGTTTTGTG